>OMKR01000475.1:5102-22217 GCA_900302355.1 Cyttopsis rosea
CTTGGGTGATCCGAGCACAAGTGGACAGCTCTAAGTACAGGTGTAGACGCATCCAAACCGCATTGAGATCCGATCGCTCAGACCACATTGGGAGGTGGTCTGGGCCACATATGGCCACATTCTTTTAGCAGTGTAAATGCGAATGTGTCCTGGGCCACATTGAAGTACGTACTCATTCGCACGCTCTGGTTGGGAAATTCCCCCATTCTCCCCGTTAAAGAAGCGCAGGATTTATTAGTTGCAAGTATTATATTATACTGTACAGTATTTAGACAAAAACATTTGTGACATGGCACGGGACAGTCCCTAAACTCAGTTGTGTTTAAAATTTTAGTTTCATACAAGTAGGAAACAAACAAAAACAAATAGATCTAAAATAAAAACACAGGAAAAACGGCACAGGGACCAGCACAGACCACTGCATGGAGGAGGAAAAAAAACTCCACTCAAATTCTTTTTGTTTTTCATTTTCCATACAAGTAAGAAGCTAAGGAAACGAAATAAATCTAAATCTTTCTATAAGATTATATTATGTATTGATATATTATAATCACAATATATTAGATTTGCATATAGAGTGTGGAAGTGAGATCCAATCACAAGTGGTTACTCAAGATGCATTCTAATGCCAGGTGTAAACAGGGCCTTATATATTTACTACAATGATCTTTGGCGTTTCCTCTTCACTCGACCCATATCACTCAAAACCTATGAATTCCTCCATTCTTAAATTGAGGAGTTTTGCATTGCGCTGGTTGATTGTTTGTGTGCACTTACTGACTGCCATGAGCGAGTTGGTGAACTTGTGCTTCTCTTTGGAGGAGGAGAGCTTGTGTTTGAGGGAGAACTTCTTCAGCGGTTTGCTCCGGTCTAGAGACTTGCTTTGCCACTCAGTCTTCAGAACCTGCTGCAGGCGCAGCCCCACGCACACATCTGAGGTAAAATAAGATACGACTTCACTAATCCAAGAGTGGACAATCAGGTAGGTTGATTAAACAAAAAATGTCAAGTACAAATAATGGCAATAATGGCATTATGAAAACACCAATCCTAATAATAATGGAATTAATAGTAGTAATAATAATGGTAGCACCACTAATAATAATAACAATAATAACAACATAACACATAATGACACCTTAAGATTATGTCCTGGTCCTGCTGACCAGGATAACAATTATTGTTTTTCTAAAGGTTCTACATGTTGTACTTTGGATGCTTCCGCCTTTTCAAAAGGAATTAAATACAAAACTAGGCAATTTTAAAAGTTATGTTTCTCAACATATCCTTTGAATTAGAAAATAGAGCCAATAATAGAAATCTAAAAATGTTAAATGTGGCCCTTTAAAGTGTTTTCCTTTCTTTTTGGCACGTTGGATTTTCTACATTACAGAAATGCCTTGAATAGCAGGAAATCTGCCTTCCCTTCCTGTTAGCACAAGAAAAAGGGAACGTTATGTACTGAAAAAAAAAAAAGTGGAAGGTGGGAACATATTGACTGGATAGAACAGGAACCCAGCTGTGGGAGCCGATCCACAGAGTAGTACCTTTGAATAAATTTGAGTAAGACGCTAAAGGGAACAAGCTAGTGGCTGCATTCACATCGAGCAGCTCCCGTTTGTTCCCCGCTGGACGCTAAACAGGAAGTGGTCGATGGGTCGTTAAACAGGAAGCGGTTGCATAAGCTCTCCGCCGGGGCGGGGCCGGCGGCCACTGACCGTCAGAGAAGGATAGGATGGGGTGGACGCCGGGGTCCAGCCGGGACAGGCGCTCCATGGCAGGCAGCTCGTACTGGGGATCGTCTCGCAGGGTGGGCCGGCCACCGCACATCACACAGCTGGAGTTGAACCGGCAGCTACACTGGCTGCAGCTGCTCCTCTGAGCCTGCAGGGGGCGCAGGGGAGACACAAGGTCACCGCCAGAATACATCGAGGCACCGTGGTGAACCGGCGCTGGGCAATCAGGAGCGTATTATATATGTATTGTATTTTTCACGGTACAACAATGTGTGAAGGTGATTGGATCGCCTTTGGATCGCTTCAATTTTGTTTTGGAAACGGGTCGTTTGCCATCACACCTGAATCATTCATGATATTGCACCAACATGCAATTCTTAGATTTGATTTAAAAACGATATAATATATGAATTAAGGCTGGTTGTTGGGTAGGATCTCAATACAAAGGCTCAGCATTGGATTAAACCTTGATTCAATTAAACATTACCGCTCCTAGATACTAGGATGGGCTCAACACAGAGGACCAAGTGCATCTTCTTTTTCTATGATTCTATATCTGAGAATTTCTGCTTTTTAGTTCAAATCTGCATTTCAAATATATTTTTCTAATTTTACAAATTACAATTTCCACTTAAATTAAATTCCAAAAGCATCAATATTACAATTTTCAAATCCCCACCCTAATATAAATAAAATGTGCACTCATTTGCACATAATCGCAGTCAAGTCTTGTAAAAAGGAACACTGCTACGCTTTCACATGCAGCGTTTCAAACACAAGGTGGAACCAAAATAATCTGTTGTGCAAAGAAAGGAGCTTCCGACATCAGCAAACAGCTGCATGACCGCCATGTTCACATTTATTCAAATAGAATGGATGAAACCGGTTTATTTTCCAGGAGGGCGTTTCCCCCCTCTCTCTCCATTTGCTCTGGGAAACTGATGACCTACTTCTCTCCTCCACTGACGAGTCGCCGGCGTCTCGTGTTTACCCGTCTATCCAGTTACTTCACCGACAACCCCACTGGAACGGCAACTTAAGATATGTTCCCCGTCGGGGGGGATTACCACCATACCACTGGGTGGCCGTGTTCAGAGGGACGTGCACACCCGCACAGCGCCCAGTGTACACGCCGTCCGAGGCAACCGGCAACCAGTAACAACCCAGAGACTGAAAGATTTGTTGACTCATTTCACTGCTATAATTCATTTATTACACTTGGCCAGTGAAAATAATAAAGCCACAAATGGGTGGTTTTTTTTTACACAAATTTGGGTGGAACTGATGTTTGAGGAATATTTACACATTTTTCTATAGCAACAATGTATATGTATCAATCTAATAATGCGAGGAATCTGTCTTCCTTTCCTTTCTTTTTGTCCTTCGATTATCTGGACTACCGTTCATCAGATCTACTTCACACTTGGTGGGTGTATTGCTGGGGACCCAAGGACGTGTAGTGTCCAATTTGGTGCATTTTGGACACGCGTAATATTAATAAACTTTGATTTGTATTTGTCAGCATTGGTAATGAATGCTAATGAATGTGGAATCCGGAAGTACCGGTATGTCACAAAGAAGAAGGAAGAATTCCGAATGTTTGGAACAGGCACTGAAGGATGGAAGAAGAGAAGGAAGGAAGGAGGGAGGGAGGGAAGGAGAGAAGGATAGAAGAATGAAGGGAGGAAGGGAAGAAGGCAGGAAGGAAGGTCCTCTGTCCTTATTAGCCTGTTACGAACTGGCATGTTTTGAACGGGCACTGCACTAGTAAGGTAAAGGATATTTTGGTGTGTATCAGGGCTGGGCGATATACCGTTATAAATATGAATAAATAAAGATAGAAATAATAAATTAGTAAATATAGACACCGTGACATGAGTCTAGATATTGTCTAGGATTCTGGTTAAGGTACGATGATTTTGTCAATATCGAGAAGCACTGGGTGTGTATGTCCAGTCATTTTTAAGGAGCCAGAACATCTTAAATCTGAAAACATTCAGCTTCATGTGCTGAAACAAAGAAAACCTTGCGCCTGCCTTTGCTGGTGTTGATATTGCGCCATCATAGTTTTACTTAAATTTGTTTGTGTCAACAGCGATGGTCAAACACTGGAGCCACGACACAAAGCAACAGCAGCTTCTAAAATATGCTAATGTGCCGATTCAGTCATGATGATTCAGTAATCTATTTATATAGCGCTTTTCCCAATGCTTAAAGACACTTCACATTATCCTGTGCAGTCTGTCCATCATGTATTAACATACATACTTTTAATTTAATTTATCCTTTGCATACAATCACGTTCAGCACCAATGTTCACCACTACAAATTCCTCGGATATGAGAATGTCAAATAAAGGGATTCTGATTAAATTAACATGTAATAAAACACAGAGCAGGCAGACTCTAGTCGCTCACCTTGCCGTTGAGGTTGGGTGTGGCGTTGGGCTGGATTAGCCTTCGCCTGCGGCAGCCGAGCAACGGCCTGGTGCGCGCAGCCACGCATGTGTTGTCATATGCCGCCTGCTGCTGGTGCTTGTTGTCCGCAGCCTCCACCATCCTGACGTAAAGACACAGCGGTTAGAACACCTTTAACGCCTGGAAGCCAATTCAACACATGGCCAGCCTGCTTAGTGATCATCAAGTGGTAATCCACTTGATTAAATAAAATCCAGTATTAGATTCTTTATTTAGCTGGAACTTAAAAAGAGAGTGACTGTGAAGAGTGAAGACAAGAAACCCAGATGTCATGTTGAAAATTCATCATTCCTATCATATTCAGGGGTTTGTTTCTGGGAAGCCCTGATATAGAACCCCACCTGTTGAGGACACCATTGACCGGGCGTCCATTCTGGCCCCTCCAGGGGCCAGCCTCTGTGGTGGTGTGGGAAGGGGCGACGTGGGGCAAGGCGGCGGAGTCCAGCCGCTCCGAGCTGCAGTCCTGGACAGACAGATAACAGCAGCCAATCAGACTACACCAACTGCAACTGGCAACCGGTAAACTGCCGCATGACGACAGCAGCGGAAAGATCTAGAAACATTTAGACTTCTTCAAAAACAAGGAGGCATTAATAATAAAGTAACAGAATAAAAATAAGGACTAGACAATAACCCTAAAATACACCAAAGAATATAAAAATTTGCCAATATACAATAATCCTAAAAATAAATAAAATCCACTTAAAAACTAACAATAAACAATAGGATAAAAGTAAAAAAAAAGTTAAGAAGTAAAACTTGGTAATACACAAACCTAAATACGAGACAAATAATCCCAATAATAATAAAAAACTATTTGTAGAATTCTAAATATTAAAAACAAAATAATTACCTCCTATATAGCTGCCTGCCTACATCTGTTCGAAAAGTATTGAAACAAGCCAAAAGATTCAAATTCAATCATCTGCAGCTGCATCCAAAAATAAGCAGCCTTAACAAACATTTCTTTGTTCTTTGACTGCAACAGTTACCTCCGTGTATTTCGTAGATTAAAGAACTCATAAGAAACAGAAGAGATGGGATCTGAGATAAATCTTAGAAAGAAATCAAAGCGCGGAAGAAGAAAGACAAAAATCACCAGCAGGTGGACGATTGATTTTGAGATCAATACGACAATTAACAAAAGCACAGGCGCACTCGAACAACTTTCTAAAGAATGTGACAGACATTTACTACACGTCTACTTAAACAAACTCGCCGCTGGCGTGGGGACAAATTTACCGTATTTGAAAAGGACAAGCCCAATGCATTGTGGGATTCGGTCTTTTAAGACACTACTGTTCATGTCAAACACACAAGTCATTCAAGAAGTCTCACAAGCGTCAACACTGCAAATCATTCTTCTATTTTATCCCAAAGGAAACACCGCACACTGTAGCTGCTTACCTGAGTGTTTCCAGGCTCTGCCTTCACCTCCGTCCCGCCAGCAGGGGGCGTGCTGGGGGCAACGCCACCCAACTCCACCAAGCCCTGGAAGGTGAAGCCAAGCGCGTCAAAATCGTATCTAAAATTTTAATCTAAATCCATCGATGCACCAGTACCACACTGACGACCCCACAATAATGTCTCGCCAACACAACAGCTAGCAACTTGCAGCAACACACCAGGAAAGACTTATTTCTGCTAAAGAAATGAATCTGAATATTCAGATTGCCAATTACATTGCCGATCATCCACCCAATCTCCCGCTACGTGTGCTTCTCGGCTAACAGTGAGCAAACGAAACCCCCCTGCTATAACACCATGGCAAGCAGCTCAGAAGTCAAGTCAACGAGTGGCTGATGAAGAGTCTTTCATCTAATTTACCAAAACCAGATGCAAGTGTTAGCGAAGCAGACAACAATCTTTTTTGTGTGGAATCATAGCTCCTCGATAGACATGACGGGTTGCTATGAGAGGCGTTTCTCAATGGATTGCTTTTTGTCTTTTCCCAGCCACCATAGGTAGATCGACGTGAAATCCCATTGGGGGGTGGAAAGGGTTCATATCGCAAAATCTATTGCGATACAACGCTTCAAGTGAATAGAACGCATAAGCCTTAGATTGATATCTTGTAAAAATTGGGAGAACTGAGATCTCCGTCCAGAGATCACAGTTTCCTTCAATTTGAACTTAATGCAGCTTTAAAACATCAAGTTCTGTTCTTTTGAAATAATGGCAGTTTTAATGAAATGAAAAAGAACCTACATTAAAAAAAATCTTGAAAACAGTGATAGGCAGAGGCCTATCGATATCTATTGATCGATATCAGGATCCAGCTAAACAACCATGACTCAACATTATACGATGTAGAACAAGAATAAAGGAAACAGATTGCAGAAGTACGTTACAGTTTTGCATTGCATTTTATATTGTGGTTAAATTCCATTTTGGATCAAAAAATAAAAATAAAAAAACGGTACTCTTGAAGTTAGTGTTCACATTATCAAAAGCTAAAAAGACGGAACAGGTCGACGCATTCTTTACAAACTGTCCAACTGAACCATCCAAACCCTCTGGGACGTTTCTGTTCTGAGAAACATGACATTTAGTTTGCCGTTTATGATGTGGATTCATCGATGCATCGATTAGGGATGCACCGCTACTTTTTTTTTGACTTAATACATCACTTTTAGGTACTTGCAGTGTACTTTTAATCATCCTGCAATTTTCAGTTACGACAAGAGATTGCTGATTTTGACACTGTGTTTATTATTGTTCATTATTCACGATGGAACAATAATAGAACATGAAACTGTCCCTGAGTTCCAATAAAATAAAATACAACACGGAACGGTCACTGAGTTCCAGTAAAATAGAATATTGGACTGTCACCAAGTTTGAGTATAATGCAACCTGTAACTCTCACTGAGGTTTAGTAGAACACGACATGTAACCCAACATGTCCAGTTCAAACTTCACCTTTAAAGGTACAATATGTAATTTTTGCCGCTAGGGGTCTCGCAATCAAAACAATAACAAAAAGTCTGATGATGTCAGTAGTAGCGTGGGATCATGGGAGTTGTTGTCTTCATTTGTCACGTGTGAACTTTACGGGGACTGCTTCTGCGACAGAACGCGCAGCAATCGGCAATAAATAATGCTGCTCAATCAAACAATAGTTAGTAGAGTAATAGTAGAGCAATACAAACAGTAGTAGAGTAGAAAAAAAGTTTTAAGTTAAGTCGAGTCCTCTGACATAACATCCCGTGTTCCCCCGAAAGTTCTAGCAGTAAAGGGGATAGACGCCATGATAGGCAACCTAATGTAACACTCCGTTACCAACATTAACCTCCAATCAGCCGTAGTTCTTGTGTAGATTAGCCGAGTATGTCGATTACATTCTTTCACTCTCTTTTTTGAGCGTCAACTACGTTACATTATGTTGCCATCAGGTTTGTGCATCAGAGCGTTTCTACGAGTATATGACCACAGTATAGTAGTATATCAGTGCATCCCTAGCATTGATTGTTACAAAAACATCCCTGCAAAAATCCCATCCATCCATCTAATCATCAACTAAAAGACGGTGACGGCCCTGCTCTGAATCCTTACGGCTGGTGAAACTACCATCACCATAACACAACATAAAAACACAAACAGACAGCCGGCATGTTGGTGTAGAGCGGGTTTGGGCGCTAACCTTTCCCGAGCGGATCTGCCGATAGATGTCTGTCTGCTGGCGGATGCGGTACTCCAGGTCCGAGATGTGCGCCTGCAGCCAGTTCCAGTGGCTGATGATGGCGGCACGCTCCACCATGTAGCGGCTCTCCGCACGCTTCCAACTGCAGGGAAAACACAAAACACCGACAGGTTTAGGGTTAAATACTAAATCCTGGAAGGGACAGTCATTAGATCAATGACCACCCGCAATTATTTAAGCCAATCCCGATCATTTTGAAAAATTGTGAACACTCTACCATCATACATTTTCATCCAGGTATAAGGGGAATTTTAAGGAACAAGGAGAATTCAAAGTGCTTTCCATGAGGCATGGTAGACATTGTATAAAAACCAAGAAGAATAAAAGGCTTAAAACCAAAATTAAGTCATAATAAAATCACAATTAAGTTAAGCGGTTAAAGCGGAAAATAATATACACCTACACACAAACATGGTTTGACTCAAACCCCCACACCCGATGTTAAGCCAATGTTAGAAATGTTGTTACATTTATTTAACAGATGAATTAGTTTAGTTTTCACCAGCCTGAATTATTTTGTTCAACTCTAAATACCTCTTCACTTTGATAGTGATGCAGAACTGACACAAAGGTTCAATTAAAAGCACAAATCGCAATTATTTGTATGACAAATAATCAATTTGACCAAAGCCAAAGTAACCAGTGAAACAATTATGGGAGAAATGATCTGCAGAACCATGGTGAATTTGAAAGGATAGATGCACATCATCATATTGTGCGGAACTTGCAGAGACACTTTTCTGAGAAACTCAAGACAAAGTGATATCGTGTGGACTTCAGAGCCCTGCGTCAAAGCATAAAAATCTGATGTTTATCAGACTGAACTGTAAAGTACAATTAAAGTACAAAACTCGATTTTCAAATAAACCCTAGGGCTGTTTGATATCGATAAAATAAAATCAGATTTTTTGGACAAATACTATGATAGATCATTTTACGTTATTCTAAGGATGACCATCGGTGCTTTCATAAGAAATATTGTAAATACAATCATCAGTAATGTGGATATTATGACCATTGATAACATCTAGAATATTCTATCAAGTTCAGAAAACTTCCTTAAAGACAACATTTAACTATGTCACAATATCATGATGATCAAAGATATTATAACGTTCTACGAGTCCTATCCAGCCCTATAAATACCCCTCAAATACTGAGTAGAGCTGCAACAATTAATCCATTAGATGCCAACTATTAAATAAATCGCCAACTATTTTGATAATCGATTAATTGTTTGAGTCATATTTAAAGAATACAATTTCCAAATTCTGATTCCAGCTTCTTAAATGTGAATATTTTCTCATTTCATTAGTCCCCGACAGTAAACGGAATATCTTTGGGTTGAGGACAAAATAAGACGGAATAAGAGGACGCGACAACATTTTTCAGAATTTTCTGATATTTTATGGACAAAACAACTAATCAAGAAAGTAATCGACAGATTAATTGATAATGAAAATAATCGTTAGTTGCAGCTCTAAATGTGAGTCATATCTCCTAATTGGCATTAAGTTAAAGTACCAAATTCTGTCATCGCCATAAGACAACATGTTACAATACACCAACTACACACGGGCTCACGTGTGTGCTCAATAATCCATGTCTGCCTTAAGTGTTTTGATTTAAGCATTGTGTGTGGCCTGGAGGGAGTAACGCACATAAACAAATCAAACAGAAAATAGCAAGAATACACTAATAAATCTATATCTAAATTACAGAATGACTTATTGGGTCCAAATTAATAATTTAGAGCAGAAGCCCGAGGCACTTCCCCCATCAGACTGCAGAGGTCAGTGAATCAGTGTCACATCCAGACAATAACAACAGCAATTACAGGCACCTTAAAAAAAAAAAAAGAAAAAAAAAAAAAAAAAAGCTAGTGGTGCATCAAAAGGCGATGGGAGTCGCGTACCCTGTGCACAGACATACACGGATGCTGCATTTCACTGCATTTATCTTTCATCACAAAAAACCAAACATAGTATCACTGCCCAGTTGGAGCAGAGCACTCCATTTTACCAGTATGACACACAGATTGAGCGTTTCAAAGGAAAATGTCTGCTCCTGCACTGTGAGGCATCGGCCACAGAGGGCACCGTTCAGTCAGAACGTGAGCTGCAGCGGCCACAGAAGAACAATGAACATAACGACTCGAGATGCCAGACAAAGATAGACCTTCCACTGCTCTGCTTCCTGCTCACACAGTCCCTTCGCTCTGCTTTCAATTTGCTCCACCCAGACGGAGGAAGGGAAAGAGAAGGGTGGAGCAGACGGATAAGAAGTGGAAGGCCGTGCCGGTCTACGGAGCAGACTGGCTTTAAAAACAACCCATAGGCCGCAGGGAGGGAGGGAGCTGGAGACACTGGGATGGCTCCATAATCCAACTGCTACGAGGGGGATTTAAGAGTGGGTCCTCCACTGAGCTCGCACCTCTCATATGAAAGACGCTGCTTTTTATATTTCTACTCAGACTCTTTGGCACCGTTTACTCATCAGTGACTGCCAAACAAAGACATTAAAATATTTGGACTGGATTCTTCCGACAACCTTCTCCTATTACGCCTCTACACGGAGCTAAGCCTGTACTGCAAGGCTATTCAACTGGCGGCCCAGGGGGGCAAATGTTTCCCACCCATCAATGCAGACTGGCCTTTTGGATACATTTGAAGGTTCACAACGACCTGAAAAAGATAACCACTGACTAATGGGCTCCAATAGAGAGATGTCCTTTTCCCTGCTGTGCGACTGTAGAGAATAAGCAAAAACGTTGTTGTCTTAAGCCATTACATTTTTGGAAATTAAGATATTTTCAAGAACATGTGCATAGTCTACATTGTTGTTCAGCTATGACGTTTCAACAAAGAACTACACTTTTGTCTGGCCCTTAAGCGGATAACCGGTTGAAATCTGGCCCCAACAGAAAGTAGTTTGATAGGCCTTCTGTCCTGTACGGAGCCTCCTCACCGTGCTCCGTCAGATCAAAACACTAGTCACTTATTTGCAGCCATATGTTCCCTTATAGACACTCAACTCGAAACGGCACAGACCATGTCACACGCTTGTTTGCTCCAATCACAGACTGCATGTTGGAACGTTCAGAATTGATCTCCAGAATTAACGGAGAAGGTCTAATTTCTCTGAAGGTGAGACAATCTTTGTAGTGACAGGAAGGCGGTGCAGATACAGAGGATCAATATGAAGGATCCTCGCTGAAACACACAGGAACGAGCAGACATCGCAGGTGTTGGCATGCCAACGAGCCCGGCGATGCCGTGCGGTGGAAAGGTCACACTGCACGACGGGCACAGAGCCGTGTTCAGGACGAGCTTCAAATAAAACAACAAAGGGAAGGAGAATAGACGATACAGGACAAGCTGCGAACTAGGGCTGCACTATGTATAGCATTTCTATTGTCATTACAATATGAATTTATGTAACAACAGCCAATGGAACAGGACGTTTTTTTTTAAATTATTAAATCCAAGGGGAGCAGCGAGTTGTTGATGTTGATGGGGTAAACATGGGTTAAACATAAACACGTGAGAACCTCACTGGGGAAAACACAAAACGAATGAACCATCTGAAGGTGAGAATGTGAGTGAAGAAGATTTGGTACAAGTACATCCATCGTTTGCCGGTACTTTGGATATCGAAGAAGTGACCTTCTGACCTTCCTTCCTTGTGTGAGGAACGTTGAGCAACAAACACTGAAACCAGCAGACAGACCCATCGCCTTCCTATTTGAGAAGGGGAAACTTACATTATAGTGACACGTGCCAAAGCAGTATTGTGAGCTTCCCCAGTGTGACTTTGTGCTTTGACCTCCCTAGGAAGGGGGGGGGGGGGGTGAAATGACAAATTTCCCCTTCAAGGATCGATAAAAAATCACAACTACTGAGACATTTTGAAACGGCACGGGCAAATTCATCACATTTCGTATCCCAATATCCCACATCACCCATATACAACAAATGTGTTTTAATTTGACAGGCCTATATGCGAGCACACAATGGCTGTTTAGAGTCCAATGACCTTAATGAGAGTGAAGGAGGAGTGGTCAATACCAGGACTGGGAAACCTCCTCCCAGCACAACGCATCCTCCCCCTACATCCACAAAAGCGTCGCGAGTCACTACAGAAGGCGTTTTCTGGCCGTCAGCACATTCCCCGTCGTGGGGCTTCTCTGAACGCAGCACATACGTTGAGAGGTTCTGGATTCTCATGTAGCATATACTAGGCCTCGCTAAAACCAACAGCCTCTTGCTCTCCAAAAAGCCTTGGGGCCCGCCAGGCTGGGAGCTGGCCACGGGGCCAGATAATCCATCTGCACCTGATATTTAGGCCAGGCTTTTCAGAGGAACCAGCACTGAATCAAAGAGAAGCTGTTGATACGAATCCTTTGTCAAGACTCAGCGATTATATGGAGGCAAATGGAAATTAGGCATCTTTTTTAATTTATATATATTTTTTATAAGCTTGATAGAAAGGGAACATTGTAGCTTGGCTCATCTTTATTATTCGTTTGCCTCCGAGCGGCGTGTTGATTTACAAATATGATGTTGCACAAACCATGCAAGATACAAAAGCAGCAGTGTAAGGATTTTTCCAGTCAGTTAAAAGCAAAATAAATATGTGCCAGTACAAGAAGACTGTGGATCAAGTGAATAATAAGCCTTATATTGCTTCATCATTCATAATCCCAGAGTTAAAATTCTGATAGGAAAGCTCCAAACAGCCTGTCAAAGCACAAAGATGATCAGAAAATAAATAGCTTTGGAATAAATGTGGGCCACAACAGACAAAACAGAAAATCTCCTAATTATGGTTCGTAAACGATTCAGAAAACACTTGCAACAGGGAAAATACAACACAAGAAAATAAAAAGCCCAACAGCTGTCTCTACAGTTTCCTTTGCGATCCAGAATCAAGGACTTTGAGAGAACCTTGAGGGGGGGTTGCAAAGCATGGGAACAGAGTGGAATGCAGACGACGGCCTTCTCTTCCAGGGTCACTCTGGAGTACAACAAAGGATGGCCGCAGTTTCAGGAGACAGCTGGCTCAACTCCTTATCTTTTGAGGAAGTGTTAAAAAGAAAAACGCATGGGAGCGGAGATCACACATAGGGAAGGCAGAATGTGTGGGGTAAGAGGAGGGGGGGAGGGGGGTCAAATTCAGCCGGAGAGCTGCAGCAGTCATTACATAAAAGAGGGGGTTATGCAACGCCTGTGGGTTCATGTTGAGGGGGCCGAGCTAAACGCATCCAGATGTGTCAAACGGAACCGAGACCTAAACACAGACATGCGTGTACACAAAGAGGCAGGGAACGGGGAGGGGGAGAAATGGTTAAGCCATTAAGACTGTAGCGCAATGCTGCGCCATGAGCATGAAAGGCACACCGGAGCCCCGCCAACCCAGTTACCCCGATTCTCAGGGCAGCAGCAGATATGCAGTTTAATAGTCCACTTGGAGCAGATATTCCACTCCTCACTCCCCACTCCCCACTCCTCTCCTTCAGCCCCGGCAGGATTTTGACATGTCGATGAAACCTGTAAACAACCTGGGAACGTTCTGGTACCGACCCCGTATAACGTGACCACTTCAGACCCCTTTCAAGTGCCGTCTGTCTACTGGCCATTGCATAAGATCTGTGATCTCCTGATGAATATTATCGTTGCCTCAGAAACCGTGCCCACACATTTCTCAAAACAGAGCGATCTGCGCTCCGTGGAACAAGGTTTATTGATTGATTGATTAGGTTTTACAAGAAATAACCCATCAATCAATCGTTGATGGGTTATTTCCGGTAAAACCTTTTCAATCAATGTCCTTACGGTCCAGGTATCCACAATGTACATTCAAATTAAGTGCCATTGTCTGGTTGGGGAAGCCTACGTTAGATAAGTCACTGTTGTAGAGGCCATTAAGGGACGTCACATTGACAGACGTCCTCCCCGGCTGGAGCAGCATGAACACGGCAGCAGATGTTGGCCGGCCACCGATCCCCTTGGTTACCAGAATCCACGTCAACAGTATAGGCTGGTGTGATGAGATTAGTAGTAAGCAATACAGCGTGTATAAATGAGAGGTCTACATAAGTGTTTTCCCACACCGCTACTAAGCTAAAGCCTAAATGAGAATGCTGTCGCCTTGAGAAAAGTATCACATTGTCTGTAGCATTAAGTACCACTGTTAAAAGCCGTTAATTATGGTTGTCAGAAACACCACGTCAGCTGTGGAGGTGTGGTATCATGGTTATATACACACCACACTTCCTGAAAGAGCAAGTTGTTTACAAGCGGATCTGATCCCGCCCACATAACAAGGGTTCTCAGAGCTGATGCCACCTATTTTTTTTAAAGAAATGATTACACATATGCAATTTACAGTAAATCTCATGATACAGCTACTTCAAGCAACGGTTGAGAGGTCAGATATTAAAAGCGATGACCTTCAGAGTCAAAATAAATACTCTTCCACCAAAAGAATATAAATAAAAGACTCCAGCATGGATTACTGGTGAGCAGCGTAGTAAAAGGTCGGTGGATTGGTTTTCTGATCCCACAGCCGTATTATCCACACTGTGCGAGTGGAGAAGACGCAGCTTTAATCCACGCTGCTCCCTTCACAAAAACAAATTAACAAGTGTTCAGCGGGGCCGAAAATTACACTGGAATATCTTTACCATCGCAGCTCCTAACGAGCAACAGCTCAAATATTTATTTTTGTATGCTGATGATTACTCTGCTGTTGACTATTGTAAGCTTGATTGAGAAATTTTAACTATTTTATAAAACTTGCACCTTGAAGTTACACATATATTGCTTTAGTAACATATTAAATGATTTTTCACTGACCACAACAGCATCAGAAACCGTTTGTCCATGAACCAAATCAAAAAAAAAAGAACCAAAACAAACCTGTTAACTGGTGTCTTAAAAAGATTAATAAACCATCCTTAAATCTCTCCAACCCTCTACATATACTAGCCACATGTCATGCCCTGCACCGTGCCAACAAAGCTTTTTATATCAAACACCTAGAAAATGTGTAAATATATTATTATGAAGCAAATTACAACAAATTCCTCTGCTTTCCTTAAACACACATAACAAATTAAGCTTGACGATTAGTTACAAAAATATCTGGGTCAAAGGTCCAAAGGCAACACAGAATTGGGTTGTAAAAATCTGAGTTCTTAACTGGTTTTGTTAATAATCTACTCGGTCCTACACAGGTCACTAGGTCCATTAATGGCGTGTTCGCTTTTCAACACATCACCGGGCCAAGCGGCACTCTCATCTCATACGAACTTCCCGTGGAATACATTTCCGAGCAAGCAGCCACGCTGAGGTAAACCTAGCTGAGCATCAACAAGAAAAAACAAACACCTTCAGAGTTACCTAACCCACCACCCTTCACTCTCCTCCTTCCTGGTTTCAGGTGGAATCAGAACATTCAGCTGCTCTGTGGGTGCACAGAGTAAAAAAACCCACTGTGTTCAGTATCGGGCTTGGCCTTTGCAAGAGGAAACACCGTGTGAAGAGAGAGCCTTTTACTTCAAATCCAGTGTATTCTGCATTCTCCAAAGGACGGTACCACCCACACACTCTTTGTGGATGAGTGGGATCTCTGCCCCCTCCCCACGGTTTGACCCATCACTACGAGCCAGTTGGAGTTGTCATTAACACCTGCTAGGCCCAAGTGGTCCACTGCAGGAGCTGGAACTGGCGCGAGCTTTATCATTTGGGTAATAGTGGGTGGGGAATTTCACAGAATATTGAGATATATGGATCACAATATTTGCTCATGAAACCAAAATCCTACAATGGAGAAACCAACTGGAATTCATCACAGTGAACTATGTGGCAATTTAATGTTTTTATATCAGACTAAGCTCCAGCTTTTCCACAAATTCCACTAATATTTCAGAGCTCATATCCTGAGAAATTATAGGTCATGTCTTCTCGTCATTACATTTGGATTACAAAACTGTATCACGATATTATATATTATTTCATGACGATACATCACGGAAATACTAAAATGGTCATTTGTCGCACTGCCCTGACTGGAATAACAGGAAGCTGCTGTGACGGCAACGCATACTTATTTCTCCAGTTATTCGACCATGTAGCCATTAGGAACACAATGATGCATCTTCCATTTCCGTATCTATAGACTGGTTGCCACAAAGGAATGTTGCTTTGCCAGATATAGGGTGTCTGATCACTGTGTACATTGAAAGGCTTAAACAACAAATTACTAAGAGGTTACAAAACAAAATGCAATTTTGTATGTTTGAAGGATCTTCTACAGCAGTGATTCCCAGACTGTTTCACATCAAAGAGTGTCAAATTCCATACGCATCAGGCCATAAACCTAATTTAGTCTCTCGGATCCAATCTGAGCAGATTTTATTGTTAATATATGATTTAGTGTCTACTCTAGTTGGAGAGATAACAGTGAAACGAGGATCCAAACAGTCATTGTAGAATAATCACTCAGATGGTGCCAACCTCTTGTACATGAAGTAACAGTGAAGTTAAATTTTTCGCTGGGGACCCCATGGAACCTCTTGAGGAAGGAAACCCAAGCTGAGAACAATCAGATCACAGTCAGCTGTGGACCTATGTGAGGAGAATCATGTACTTACATCTTGACATGTCTCTGCTCTACATCCGCCCGGGCCAGCTCCTCCTCCTCTAGGTCCGAGTCTCCCCCCGAGCTGCTCTCTGTCACGTCCGAGTCGAAGGCGCTTTCGGCGGAGTGCAGGTTGGCCGTGCCGCTCAGGTACAGCCTCTCCAGCTCCGAGGGCATCGAGCCGCTCTTCAGGAAGCGCCCCAGACTGTCCCTGCTGCCCGTGGATGAGTGCCGCCCGGGCCTCCAGGAGGCCGCGGCTGTGGTGGGGGGCGTCGACATGTCCTGCTTGCGGTTGCCCCCCCCCACCAGGAGGCGGCTGAGCGCCGAGTCCAGGAAACCGCCCAGCTGCTGCTGGATGTGGCGCTCCACCTGCTTGGCTTGCACCACCTGCAAGCGCTTCCGAAGGCGCCGCAGACGGCTTTCAATCTCGCCTTGGCGGTTGCTGTTCAGCAACGTGCGCTCCCTCACCTGCGCGTCCAGGCTGTCCAGGGAGGATGGCGGCGGCGGAGCGGGTGAGTACGCTGGGGAGCCGTGGCGGCTGCTGCCGGGTCGCTCC
>OMKR01000477.1:0-13753 GCA_900302355.1 Cyttopsis rosea
TCTCAAGCACCAAAAACCCGATCCTCCAAATGTTTAAAATACACGTCACATTTCGCACCTTAGTAGTATGTCAGTATGTCACAAAAAAAATCTTTTATTTAAATTTTTTTTTCTTTTGAGGCCCACAGTGAAGGAAGGAACATCAAACCGGCAACAAGAAGCCACATTCATTAAGTGCAGAATGCATGGAATGCGGTTCCTTCCATCTTTTAATTATGTTCGATTACTAACCTGCGTTGATATCGTCCCAGAGGGAAGGTGGCTGTGCAGGTTAATTTATTTGGAAAAGGACGTCGCCGAAAATCTACCAAGTAGTCGGGAGTCCCGCTGCAGCACTTCCTCAAGAGAATTCGCATTTCATGAATCATAAATTATATCGTGGTGGAGACATGGCAGAGAGCTGCCTCTCTCTGCTGCTTGTAGCGTACCCCTCCACAATGTGATTTGTTTATCGTGCTGCTACTACAGATTCAATGACATCTGGCCATGTGTTTTTCAGTTGGGAGAGGAAAGAAATGTAGATGTCGTCCTCAAATGTGTAAATTACTTTAATATTTTCTCAATGAGGTTATTGATCGACGATTCAGAACTTGTTAATTAATAGAAACCTGGTTGTTATCGAATGTAGTTCTTCATATGCGAGTAAAGTGTAATCATACGAGGCTTTTTAACCAGATATGCTTAACCTCAATACCTCAAGTCCTTTTTAACTTTGGACTCAAATGGTCAAATGCCATTTCACTGTTATAACTAATAATATATGCAGTTGGTAATAATTTGAGTCGGGAAGCTCCCTTTGCAAATCTGTACAACAAACTAGTTTCAGATCTGATGTTTAAGAATGTGTCGTGTCATTGCTTGATTGTGATCGGTTATTGTGGTTTACTTCAGTTGATGCAGTGGCGTGACCGAGATGTTGCGACTAAACTAGACTTTGTCACTTTAATTTAAAAAACGGGCACATTCAACGAATACTTCAATACTTATTAATACCTGAAACTGAACCTTTGGCAAACACGCAACTGACTCAAAGATGGTTAATGTTGGCTGGCTAACCTGGATCAAGATATCAATTAACATTGAGGCTTGAAGGGAGGAAATTTAAACCAACCATTGTCCAGAGGCTGCACATTTTTGGACGCCTTGCGTTACTTGTATTCTATTGAACACATTATTTGTCCTTATTATCTACTAAATGTGTGGTTCTTTTCTCCTCTACAAATGCGGTCTGCATGTTAAATAGTGGCTGGAGAACGTTGACCTATGAGCCGTTTCTGTCTATAGCTAAAAATGACCTAATTTCATGTACCACTTGCATGTTGGCTGGTGTGCAGTTATGCTGCAGTGCCACATAATGTGTTGTTAATCGAAATATGTGTTTTACATTTAATATATAGCCTATTAGACCTCTTTACGTCTGCATGGTCAGTTGAACTGTTCCTGCAGTATACTGTAGCTATAGCATAATTGTAATTTTATTGATTTTCATTTTTCTTTCAATGTTATCAGAATTTTTAAACCCTATATGTGATCATGAGGTCCAACCACAATTCTCACACTGACAATGTTAGGATAATAAGTCAAGCAAAATTATGCATGGTCAAGTTTAGATAAATACAGCAACAGAACAATGCGATAAGCTGGTATGAACTATATCATTCATCTATAGTTGTGAATGTCCTTTAATGGCATGGAACCTATCCATAAATGACTATCGCTAATGGCATTTGGTACTGGGAAGAACCTTTCCAGCTGGGCTAACTGTAAGCTTCTTAGTTAGAGATCAGTATACGGCCATGACTACACTACAGTAACGCAGGAACAAGGATGCAAAGGCATATTTACAATTGGCACGGTGCTTTTTATTATTTTAGGATAAACTTTGAAGTTAATTTTTCACTTTTCAATGCCAGAATGTGGAAAAACTACTGGTACTTGAGGTCATCATCTTGTTCATGATTTTAGCATGACTTACAATTTTTAATTAATAGACTGGCTGAAGGTGGCATACCATTAGGGCTGGGTATTGAGAATCTGATACTGTTATGGAATCTGTTAATTCCCTAATTTCCCGTAATCAATAAAGGCCCAATTATACTTTCAACGGAGCCCCGCAAGGGTCCATGTGACGTACATTTTGTCAGCTTCTCATGTCAGCAGGTGTCTGCACGGACATCCGCACCTCCGGATTTGTACCCACCTACAAGCACGTCGACTGCACATGCACTAGAAAACCAAAATGCATGCTCTGTTCGAATTGTTCGGCTGCACTATTGGGCTGTACAGTATATTTTTAGGTCAGTGGACAACCTTCCCTCTTTTCTTTTCATCAGTGTGTGCAACAAGGTTACTTCATTGAGGACTCTGCATTTAATCCCAGTTGGCAGTTTCCTGTGCGTTTTGTGGGCATTTAATTGCTGTGTTCAGTTCAGATCAGTCTTTCTTCTCCCCTGCTTATTGTGTAATTATGACTTTGAATTAAATGTGTCATTTTACTAATTCTATTACAAAAAATGTATTCTACTAATTCACCCCTAGATGTAGCACCTGAATTGTGGTACATCTAATGTGCTACTAGTGACGGTTTATTTGGCTGCATTGTGCTGAAAATATAATTCCTCTTTTTTGTTTGAGTGATCAGAGTAGGACGTTACCTTTTGGGGAAACACCCCAAAACTGGAGGATTTTGTTTTATTTTTGTACACAGCATCAAAATGTTTTCCATTTTACCAACATAGAATTTCATATTCTCAGTGCTGATTAAGAACCATCCAGCTGTTCATTTTTTAACTGTACTAATTTGTACTGTGTTGAAGGTGTAATAGCCTATACGTCTTTTAGGGAAACAAGAAAAGGAATTCCCAACAAAGAGACCTAATGGCTGACATCTGTACCAGCTCCTTCAGCTTCAAGCTCATCTGTAAAATCTTCCGTGCCACTTCCCTGCAGCTTGTTCTTCGAGTGTTGGACACCTTTTTAGTGTGCTGCTGTTTAAACAAGATCAGGAAAAAAAGTGTGTGTGTGTGTGTGTGTGTGTGTGCTGATTATTCAACATACATGTGCTAGCTTTTCCAGCAGCACTATATGTGTATAGTGTTTTAGTGCGTAGTATCAGGGGTGTCATGTAAGCCAAAAAAGACTATCCACAATGCTAATTAATTTAGAGAACAGATGTCACAGGTGAAAGGAACCTGCCAACATGGTAATAGCTGTATTTTCAAACACAATGCAGCATGAGTACAGATGAGACTGTGCTGACATCACAGAGCAGTGTCTGCTAGTGTTGTCATTCGTGAACGATTCGTTCAAAAGAACAAATCTTTTGGGTGAACAAACGGAACGGAATCACTTCCTGAAACGATCAGTCAGAAACGATCCGTTCATCAGTCAGTTCAATTGAGCTCTCAGTCAGTTTAGTGTTTCCCTGCAGCTCGTTATGCACAGCTCTGCGCCAGACGAGGTCGGACGGACGGACTTGGCTCATTCATTCAGCTCTCTGCCCACTTGCCCAGTGCCCACTGTGGGCTGCGCTCCGTGTGTGCGCCTGGAGACTCCTCCACATGCATATGATGAGGTCAGACGGCGCCTGGAGACTCCTCCAAAGCATATTAAAGAATATTTAAATTAATAATGGATTAGAAAAAAAATGTTTATTTTTTCTTCACTCACACCGGAAACATGACACCCGGACAGACAAGCTACTGCCATTTTCCAGCGCATTTGCGACGTTGAATGTGACACACCAGGAAAAACAAATAGAACGGCAGGCTCGCCTCCTGGCAATGGGAACGGCGTCAGTTGGCTATTTTTAGCTAAAGCCCACATATACACGGTAATTCTGATGGAAAAGAGGTATGATATAGGCAATAATAGCCACGTGTAGGATTTTCCTGCACTTTTTTTTAAGGATTCCTGCTTTAATAGGAATCCTTAATACCCCTTTTCCATTGCTCCAACACCTGCTAACATCCTGCTTTTGGCTTCAGTGGGAATGGTTTCAATCGGCATTCATTCCCGGGACAAATGGGTAGGGATGGACATTTTAAGTAATTTCAATATTCGAGTACTTGCATTAAATTATTATAATAGCCCCTTTCACACAATAGTTCCTGGTAAATTACTGGGATAACCTTTCCGGCACTGCTAGGGACCATCACTATTCAAACATACAGCGACATCCAGAAAACTTCCATCTTGCGCCTTTTCAAACATACCATGATAATGCCGGAATAGATGCGGCAAGGGACAGTCCAGCAGAAGTCACCCGGTGCCCCCCTTCCCCACGGAACATTAAAAGAGCGTTGGAAGTGGACAGGGACAGCAGAGTCTTGTGATTGGTTCACTCGCTCCACATGACAGCGCCTGACATCAGACGGAGTTAACCCTTTACGTGCTTGACCTGGCAATGTTACCACTTCCATTCAAACCCCAGCCATCCTGGCATTTTCCGGAAATGATATTAGGTCTTGAGGTGAGAAATTGCCGACACAGATTTCCCAGAACATCGATCCCTGCTCCCATTGAAACATGACCCAATGCAGGAATGGTCCCACAACATTGCTGGAAAAGACTGCATGTGTAAAAGGGGATATAGAGTACTCGCAAAAAAAAACCTTTAATGTAAACCCCCCGTAGACACACTATTTTCGCCCCTTCCGGACGTAATGTAAAACAAAAGTGTTTGGGGAAATTTTTTTTCCACATGCCTGAAAACGCCGGATTAAAGAATATATAATAAATATATTGGAAAAATAAAAAATTCCCAATCACACCAGAAACATGACACCTGGACAGGCCGCCGCTTTTTCAAATTAACATGAGTAAGAAAAATCTATAAAAAAGAAAAAACAAAAGTTTAAAATTATGGAATTTTGCGCAACAGCGCAATTAATTCTACACACGGGTAGTATTTACTACAGGCACTTAAAAGGACAGCTTGCGCAGCCCCAGGTCCTTTCCAACCCGGAAGGGGCAGCCGTGGTAAGATAAGCTGTTTACAAACGAAACAAAATAACGAAATGAAAATGCTATATTTATAATAAACTGTTTAAAATGAATTAACGATGTGTGATTGGATTATATATTATTTCAAGTAATGCGATGGTTTTTCCCCAACTTAATTGTGTGCACCCTCTCGTAAATATGCGAGTACTCTATAAGTCATATATCGGCTGCAGCTCCGATCGGCAGTGGTAGAAACATGACACTCGGGTCGACGCGCGTTGAAGTTCCAGACGTAATGTACGGTGTAATGTACAATGTAATGCACAACTCATAATGCACAGCTCCGGGCGCGGTGCTGAGTGTAGTGTAGTCTGTCTGTCCGACCAGACGAGGTCGGACGGACAGACTACACTCGGCTCATTCATTCAGCTCTCTGCCCAGTGTGGGCTGCGCTCCGTGGTGAGGTATAGTCATTCCCTTTGCGTGCGCCTGGGGACTCCTCCAATGGTGCATTAAAGAATATTAAAATAATAATATTAATTTTTTTTTTTTTAAGTAGAATCTTTTTTTTCTTCCAATCACGCCGGAAACATGACACCCGGACAGACAAGCTATGCCTCTTTTCCGGCATGTTCGTGACGTCGAATGAGAACAGCGTCAATCGGCTATGAACGGAAATACATAAAGTACCAGCTAAATAAAGTATCGGCTATAGGATTTATTTTACAAAATTATCTCAGATTACCACTTTAATGTTGAAACACAAATTATTTACCGCCGTTATATTTGTTGCAGCAAAATCCAGAGGATTGAATTGGTTGTTTATTGGGTGATGATGACCAGACAGTGGACTGGGCACTGCCCTTTTACTATTTTGAGTTGGGAGACGCTCCGCAGGAAAGCAAGAAATGGGGACACACACACAACATAAAATAGTTTGCAGTTATTTGAATTTTTGGATGAAGCGGAATTGGTTTGGTGGAGGGCAGTCGGCGCATGCCCATGCCCATGCCTAGCACCAGGCCCGCCTCCAGCATTGATACACAACAGAGTCCGGTGTGCATGCGTACTTGCTGTTACGAACAGATAGGGAAAGGGGGTGTGTGACTTTTTGAGGTATGATCTATGACATAATTAGAAGAATAAAAAATCCAGATATAAATAATCTGGTATGGCACATGCTTGAATGGGCGTGACGCCCCTGCGTGGTATGCTGAATGTGCCGGTCTGGGTCAGATAGCCAGCCATGTGCTTCTTTTTAATTTTAATGACAATTCATGGATCTCTGAGCTACTACCACTTCCATTGCTGCATGATCAATGGCAGAATGAGTCTGAGAAGAGTTTTTTCTTTCCTGTGTTAGGATCTTTGATTCATTAATAAGCCTTTGATGTAATTTATTTTTATGAATGAACAGCTTTGATGAAATGTACTGTGTTTGCTGGACAATGGGCCAAACATTTGTGTTCTTCTTTGCTCTTAGTTTACTGATGGCAAAGATGGCAGCCTTATCCTGTTGACTTTGGATTTTTTTTAATGACCATGCCCTGGTGCTGCAATGGGGGCATACTTGCTCAAACTGAGTTTAATCCGGAGTATTTATCCACCAAAAAATAGTGTATACAGTATGTCTCTAGATTGAATTGAGTTTCTATTATAATGGTTCCCTTAGCCTGCGAACCAGACAGATCTGCAAGCTCATGTTTCATTTGCTCTGGCAGATTCGGTCTAGCCACCCTCTCATTCAAACCGATTTCCACGGGCCAATCATAACCATTTATCTAATATGGGGCAGGTTTAATATGATGATGATACCATACAAAGATGGCTGCCGCTGATGTGGAAAGGTCTGTTGAATCCGCTATTGTGACAGTATTAAACAAACTGAATGGTATATTTTCTCTTAAAAGAACAACAAGTAACTGCACTTAAAGCTTTTGTTGATAAGAAAGATGTGTTTGCCGTACTTCCGACAGGATTTGGCAAAAGTTTAATTTACCAACTGGCCCTGCTGGTCGCCATTTGTCCTTCGCTCAGCGCTAGGTCACACGTTTGCTCTGATTGGTTGTAGGTCTATCCAATTGTGTCCAGAGGCATTTTGGTCTGCGCCCATTGAAAACGAGAAGTTCCAGACCAATACGCATTTGCAAATTGGGCTCGCGATGCCAGCTAATAGTTTGCCCTCTTTGTATACAATTTTATGTGCTATTATGTTAACTTGGTACTTGACAAAGCTGTCAAATTGGTAGGTGTCATCAAAGTTATAGGTGTAATTATGCCATATTGTATTTTTTGTTTGGCTTCAATGTCTTATTGTAACATTATCACCTAAGAAAATGATTTCAAAATCCAGAAACTTTGGCTGATATCAGGCTTCCAGAGCTTGATTCCGGAGAGTCAGGGGAAAATACAGCGGATAAAGCATTCATTCTTGGCAAAAGAATGCTGTATTCATGGATATAACAGCATTTTAACATGACAGAGAGAGGGCGCTATCAGGTAGTTAAGCCTGCTTTATAGTCGCAGCAGCCGTAGTGTCATTTAGTGCGTGCGCCATAAATGGCGTCATTGCGGAGCTCGCAACTCCCCACTTTTGGAAATCCGCGCCGTGCGCTTCATGTCGTTAACGATGAACGCGTTACGAAGGAAGGTTGTGCGAAGAGGTCCATGGATCCAATCTGTACGATCCATCCATGTGTGACCACAAAAATAACCAGATGGCGTTGAATTCATGGAAGGAGCGCCATCTCTGTCCAAAGAAGATGTCCTCGGGACTTCTTCTTAATGTTTACACCGACAATTTAAATATACATAGATTTAACACTTTCTATTTTCATTTTATTACTCTTTAGTTGTCTAGTTATTCAGATCCTTCCCTCTGGACTTCTTTGTAATGTTTACAGACGTTCTTTCAGTTTCCCCTAGTGGTTTGTGCACAGCGCCCCCTGTCTTTCAGCAGAATATCGGCTTGGCATCTACACTGCAACACTACCAGAGCACGAGCATATATAGCTATATATGCTCGTGCTCTCTGGTAGTGTGCGCGCCATGAGCCACACGCCTCGCTTGCGGCGACTATAACAGAGCCTTTAGCTGATAATTACCGGCTTTTGGCCCATAATTTAAAGTCCAGGAAATGTAAAACCTTCCAGACAATTCTTGCAGACAAAAATACTCAATGATTATATAGACTAAAGAACTAAAATTATTATCACCCTTTTGCAGGCTCTCAGTCGGCTCAAATCAACTGTTTTGAATCGCTGACTAGTCTGTCCGTGGCACTATCCTCAAGTGGAAGCTTGCAGTGAGAGAACATCTAGACCAGCAGTTAGCTACTAGCAAGCTAGCTGTCAGTAATGGCTGAACAGTCTTCACTTGTTAAATATTTAAGTTCAAGCTCTAATCGAAATGATTAAATGTACGCTAGTTTAGTTGACCCAGAGCTGAAAGAGGATGCCACCCTGCAGCTAAGAAAAAGAGAGGTAGGTATGTAGATGTAAAGGATGATATAAAATTTTGAGTTTATAGCCGGGATCGGAAAAATCATGGTCTCGTTGGGTGGTCTGATTACTAGCGCTGTACCCGACTCAGAATTTTGTCAGTCGAATCGGATTTGACTGTTCAATATGAAGATTAGACTATTTGTTTATTTTTTTCCCGAGTTCCAGTGAACGCATCAGCACTTCCAAAACAAATTATTTTTCCGAGTTGTTGAGAATGCCTAGTCAGACTTCTGCGCTTATTTTGGTGAGTAACTAAGTATTGTAAAACAGACAAGTACAGGATAAATTATGTTCTTTTGTTTATTATACTTATTTAAAAATCTGGACACATCGGCTGCATAACTTCTGATCCCAATGTGCTCAAAAAAGTGAAATAATGGCCGAAAATATCGGCCAAACCGATATTATATATACTGCACATTCTTTGAGAAATCTGGTAAGAAAATGGGTTCACAAAAGGAGTAAGATGAAAGCATCTGCACTGTACCACAAGTGCGCATTGAGCGCTGTTTTGGGAAATAAGTTGCAACTTAAAGAATACTATCGCACGATAAGATTATGCTCTTACATGTGTTGTTACTAGTGTTTGGCGATATCAGCAAATATGTTATCACAATAAAATATTTCATACCATTCGATAACTATATCACGATATATATGTAGAGAAACCGGTGTATGACGTAACTCTTAACTTTTCCAATGGATTCTTTATGGTAGTGCCTTACCTTAAGGCTGCTTTGTGAAAATGCAAGTTCTACTTGCATTTTTACTGTTTTTAATGTTAATGAACAAAGTCACTGAAGGAGGAAGTGACATCCTAATTGAAGACCCGCCTCGATGAGAGGACTGATAGATTGCATTTTCAACTTTGAATTTTGTCCTTAAAATAGCGTGGTGACATTTAAATGGAAATGCAAGACTTGGGAGCGCTGTTTCGCTTATTGCATTAAAATATTGTCCACTCTACAGCAGTGGAAGTATGAAAATAAAAACAGCATTTGACATTTCATTTTCAAATTGTTAGAAAATTGCATTTTAATTTTAATTGTAACTTAAATATTGCTTGCATAAATGGTTACATTGTTTATATTGCATTTTAATTTTCAAATTTGAATTAACATTTGAATATTGTCCACTGTACAGCAGGGTACGACTTTGAGAATTAAATGTCAAACATCTTTTCCTTTTTAATTTTAATATGGTCATAGAACGCCCATCCATACGAGTATGTGAAAATGAAAATGCAAATCGGATTATTGCATTTTCATTTTGTCTCAAATTACACACAATTACGCATATGTGGAAAATTATAATGCTATTGTGAATTTCATTTGTGGGGTTGCCCGTCTTCGTCGATATATTTTACAAGGGATATTTACTGTCTGCTTTGGTTCAGAACATAAATATAAAAAATGAGCATTAATTACCAAATGGTAATTAATGCTCATTCGGTCTATAGAAAAACATTAGAAGGGATAAGATTATTATTTTACATACAATGGGTAAATTGGAATGTTGGGTGAACCAGTTTTTCTTGTGCTCATTGTTTTTTTTGCTTTTGCAAGATGTATTTTTTGTAATCGTTAAACTAGGACTGGCCGATATTGGTAAAATGAATTGTAAAAAAGAAATATTGAAATGGATAAATAGCTTAATGATTAGATATTTTAGTTGTGATTACTTGTGATTTCATAAGATACTATACTGAAATATTTGAGAAATAATCATCAGTAATGTGGATATCATGACCAAGCAGAGGCATTGATTAGAGCGACTACAACAGTCTATGAAGGTTAAAAATGTTGTTACTTTCCTATAACGCAGCCTTAAAAACACCTTTTAACTACATCATGAAAAACCCCAGACAAGATCTAGGCTCCTATCACAATATATATATTATAACAATATATTGCCCAGCCCTCAGAACTCAAACTCAAACGACAGCTGTAGTTTAACTTGTGTGTTAAAAAAAATCATACTTAACATAATTTCCTAACTTCATTATTATTGAATGAGTTAGTTTGATACTTCAATGTTGATGCCATTTCTAAATGTAATAATGGGCTTAGTTGTGGATTCCTTTTTACATGGAAAGGAAAATAATATATTTTTTATAAACAATGTCTTCTGTTGCTGCTGGTCTGGACTCTGTGTCTGTGCTTTGCCAGTCATGCTGTTCACGTGAGTCTGGTGCTTTAGTTGAAATCTGAGGCCCGTCTGTGTCGAGCTAGACCAACGCCTAGGTCCTAACCTTTGCCCCCAATCCTCCTACCGCTTCCCTCACCCTCCCTTCTCCAACCATAATCGGCAGTAAAGGCTCCATTGTTCTCATCCACTGCTTGGGTATCTGATCATTAACCTACATTTGAAGCGGTGGCGGTCGACGTCTTAAGGCTCTCACAGACTCCCCTCTCTCTCTGTCTCCTGGCCGAGCTTAACAGGCGTTTCAGTGTCGGAGAGTATTCTGTCGCTAGTAAAGTTAACCCCAACTCTCTTTCAACACAAATGTGTCGAAAGAGTCCATCTTTACAAGGCTTTTGATTTGTGTGTGTGAGATCCATGCCCGGAGCCTCTCCCTCATAGATTTGGGGTTATTTCAGTTTTAGGAGAAGCTTTTAAGTGGCAAGACTGGGCAAAGCTTTCCACTCTTACATAAGGATACACATTTAGTACAGTCTTATAAGAGCTTAATGCTGGGGATTATTATTAATAAAACTGGAGAATTTTGGTTCTGACTTTGCTTTGCACCACACTACAATTACTAGGCTTGTCAAACAAAAAAATAACCTGTTTGTCCACTGTAAAGTAATTTTTTTATTATTTCTTGTAATGTAAATATTGCTTTATATTTATAAATATTGACCTCCCAATGACACGTTGAAAAACATGCCAGCATGTGCCTTTTACCTGGAGTTTTGTTTCCTGTCGTGATGGAGCCAGTAGGCCTGGCTCTCTCTGGGACCATGTAGGAGGGCGTGGAAATGGTGCTGCCAAATGGCTGGTTTGTTTACACATCCAAGCGACCGGCAAAGGGGCCAGACATGCTGGTGGAAAGCGGCGTGTTCAGGCTGTCTGGGGGTCACGGTGGTGAGAGGTGAACAGATGCCTATGGGACTCCAGTGTCAATCAGTTTTGTTTGTTATGGACTGTGTCATTTAAAAATGAAGTCTTGTTGCAACAGGGACTGAGCAGGTATCAGATTAAATATGTTGTGTGTATAGAACATAGGATATGTTTAACTGTTTTGCATTGAGTTTATGTGTGTTTTAATCATGTTGTGGCTTTGTCTTTTAATGCACCAGCGGTCACATGATCTTTGAAATGGGCATTAATGTCATGTTTGTCATGTCAAGGCGTAATGCTACAATGGTCAAATTACCCCATCAGATTTTTTTTCCCTTTTTGTCACCTCTATCTTGCTACTTATGGATTACTGGCCACATGCTTAAGAATCTGATTTTTTTCCTTCCCACTTTTTTCTACATTAAAATAATCCAAGTGGAACCTGATACTGTTAAAGGAAGATTTGCTATACATACTCGTTTGTGTATTTTTGTTGAGCCCATTTGTGTGTATGTATGTTAAACCGCGCAGCGTAGATGTGCTTGCTGATAGCCTGGATCTATCCTGGGTATTGTTGTCGCTGTGCCCCTCAGGCCTCAGCTCCTGGCTTTGTCCTGCTACTCATTAGGGGGTCGGGAGGGGAGGAGGAGGAGGAGGAGGAGGCGATGGCGGTGTTGGAGGAGGAGACGACAGAGGCTGGGAGTGAAGGCACAGCTGAAAGAGTCTCCCCCGCCCCCTTCATCATTTAGCCCGACGGCACACAGGGCCACAACCACGTGACCTGCTGTTTAGTGTCGCAGCCAGCGTAGCGAGTCTCCTTGAGCGCATTACACAATTCGCTTGCCTGCCTTTGTAAGGAAAACGGGCTGTGGCTTTACTGTATTTTATTTATTTAAATCTTCTCTGCTGCCACTGCTGGTACATTTTGTGTGTATATTTCTATACAATTTGTTTTTTTAGTCTGTCTCTAGTGCGGGATAAATCAAATGTAGGTTGCACATGCAGTGTGTCTGTATATTTGTGCGTAACAAGCGGTACTACGGTGTACTCATGGTGTTACTGCTGTTGCTGTGTACTGCGCTGTGTCAGGCTGGCTGCTATTCTTAGCACTCTTCCCTCCCTGTCCCGTTCTGCGGTCAATGGATCAGGTTACCGAGCTGCTTGTGCACTTCACCTCTACCGCCAAACGCACACCCACACCTCATCCAAGAACCCCAACCCAACATCATCACCACAGCTACTGGTTACTCATACAAGGAAGCACGTTGTGGTGCGTGAACTTACGTTAGGGTCGACGTGCTTCAACACTACAGGATAACTCTTATTGTTGTCAATCAGGAACCATGGTCACGTTTGGGTTAAATATAAATATGTTTCTCAGAAAAGACCGTCCTAAATAGTCCTAGACCAGTCATGGATCGATTGACAAAAGAATGGTGTACTTCAGATGCACTGTTTATTGATGAATAGTTGAATCTATGCATGAACAACAACAATCATATGCCCCAACTTTTTGATGGTGTTCATCGTGTAAAGCACTCACTTCCACTGGTCTGCATGAAAGATCAGAGTACCCTGCCCCCTGCTTGCTGAATATTTATTGTACTGTGTTGTTAATGTGGTGAGTAAAAGGGGCTGTCCCGAAATGTCTTTCTTCAGTCATATCCTTTGCTGTTTTACATCGCATAACGTTTTACCCTTTGACTAATGCGGTCCTTCTTGTGAAATGAGAGTGGTTTACATAGTTAAAAGTTTCATTACAAAGTTGAGATCCCGTGTGTGTAGGTGTGTGGACTTTGTGGCACAGTTGAAAGCATGAAAACAAGCCCAGCACATCTGTTTAAAAAAAATAAATAATAATAAAGCAAGATTTTGATTCTATTTAGTTTTTGCCTCACTTGGGATAGGATAATATGTAGTATGCAACGCATTGTCTTCTCTTTCTTCTTTCTTTTGTCTAATATTGCTCAGCGTTGCCACTATATAACGCTCCTGTGATTAAACTAGTTATATGGTTTACTCCTCAAAACAACTGTTTGAGCTTAACTTGAAATGGCCTAAGGTTAACGGTAGAGCTTGCGGGAGCTTACACTGTCCTGAGCCTCTCGTGAAAATGCCGGTGAAAGCCAAACTGGCCGATGACCAAATACCTCAGTAATTATAGTCACTCCCTCCTCGTTTCGTTCCACGGCCAGATTTGGTGTTGCGTCAGCGTTTGTTTTCTGGTCAACCCCCCCCCCCCC
>OMKR01000479.1:2628-15915 GCA_900302355.1 Cyttopsis rosea
AAGTATGACTGGACAATAAAGAATAGAAATATTAAATATTATAATATAAAGTGGAGGTGTGCCGATGAATATGTACATTATATTTAGGTAATGTACATTGAATGTACAAGTGACCAGAGCATATGTTGAAGTGTTCAGGAGATCAATATGATCAATAAGATTAGCATTGCTGGTTGAGAAGCCTGATGGCCTGGGGGAAAAAACAGTTTGTGAGTCTGGTAGTCCGTGTCTGGATGCTGCGGTAACGTCTACCAGACGGCAGCAACGTGAACAGACCAAAGCCTGGGTGGCTGAAGTTTATTATGAGCTTTCCAAAGGCATCGTGTGCGGTAGATGCCTTGCATGGAGGCGAGATGGCAGCCGATGATGTGCTCCGCTGTCTTCACCACCCTCTGGAGGGCCTTGCGATGAGCAGCGCAGCAGCTGCCGTACCAGGCGGTAATGCAGCCAGAGAGGATGCTCTCAATGGTGCATCTGTAAAAGTTGGTGAGAGTTTTGGCAGACATGCCAAACTTCTTGAGACTCCTCAGGAAGTATCTGCGCTTTTGGGCAGTTTTTACCGCTGAGTGCGCTTGCCTGGAACACACAGAGCAACTTGAAGCAGGAGACTCTCTTCACTACATCTCAGAGGTCGTGACCCCTCCCCTGCCGCTTCCTGAAGTCCAAGATCATCTCTTTAGTCTTGCAGACGTTGAGAGAGGTTGTTGTCCTGGCACCATGTTGCCAAGTCACTGACCTCCTCTCTGTAGGCGGTCAATGGTTGGAGTTTAGACCCAGGATGGTGGTGTCTGTGTACTGTCAGGGCGATGGCATCGTCTGTAGATCTGTTGGGTTTGGGTTGCTGCAACACAGAACATCTGCCAGTCTGTGGTTTCGTTTTTTCCTGTTTTAGACATTGTCTGTAGGTTGAGAGGAGGACAATGGAGGTGTGATCCAACTTACCAAAGGCAGGGCACGGAGGGGTTTGTAACTGTTCCGTATTTTGTGAATAATAATGATCAGGAGTCTGATCACCACGGGTAGGAAAGTTAATGTGCTGGTGATATGTAGGCAATACTTTCCTCATATTAGCCCAATTGAAGTCGCCAACAATAGAAGCTGCCTCAGGGTGAGCGTTCTCTAGTCCATTGATTACTCCGTATAGGTCCTCCAGTGTGCGCGTTTTCTCCGCCTACGGAGGTATGAATGATTAATTACATACACCAGGGGTCTCAAACTGCAGGCCCAGGGGTCAGATCCAGCCAGTGAGACAATTTAATGTGGTCCGCTGCATGTTTATAATATATTGTTAAATCTGTTAAATTATTAGCAAAATCACAATTCTTAATTAATCCACACAATTTAACTTATTTTTTCAGAATATAAAAAGGAACAAAACAGAATATAACCATTTTTTTCTGACCACGTATTTTTATTATTACTATTAAGACATTATCAGGCAATTCACTACTACCGATGTAAAAAATAAAAAATAAACAAGGACATTTTCTTTTTCCCTTGACATTCAACACGGCCCCCCAACGAGAAAATGCCCTGGCCAGTGGCCCCCAGGTTATTTGAGTTTGAGATCCCTGACACACTCCCTATTTTTAGCACTCTGTTATTAGCATTTCCATGCTTCAGTGCTGTTTTCGTGGAACAAACACTTGCCCCCGACATGATGGAACCTGTTATCATGTAATTTCACCACATTCTCATTACTGCTACCTGGTTGCGGCTCTTCTCTTCATCAAATTGAGATGGAATCACAGTAGCAATCACCATCTCATCTCTGTCACCTCTCACAATGATCCAAAATCGCTTGTGTGGTCGAAGGAAACATATTACCCTCTAAACGACTTGTTTTCTTTGGAAATAATCTTGCTCAGCGTAACACAATCAGATGCTTATGGAGGTGTGTCAAATTCATTTCAAAATGAGAAGAGAGAGTCATCATCATTTTGAATGAATCGTTCTTGAACTTGAATCGTACCGGGTCTGCAGTGGTACGTACGGCTTCCATCGAGCCTCCCACTCCAAAGTGTCTTGGTAAATATTTGTACATTGCAAATATTAAAACCTTTATTATTATTGTGATGCATATATATGCCCTGTACTCAGGTGGCCTAAAAGGTGCAAACATAAAAAAAATTGGAACTGAAAAACTTGATACATTCAGATGTACTGACTCAAAAGGAACAAATCACCTAGTCCAAGTCAGTCTGCCCAGGTCTAGTCATAGTGAGAACAATCACATTTTACTGAATTTAGCACTTTATATCCATTAATCTGAACAAAATGATTTGGGAAGAAAATGGTATTTCATTGATAAAGATATTGTGTAAATCTTTGTTAATCTGGAGAAGGGTAATCTTGCTGTTCAAATGCAGTCTTCGGCATCAGCCTGGTCAAGTGGTCACCTGACATGATCCTACGGTCATTAAGCACAACCTACCGCCAAGCCATTACACCCTATACCTGACTCATGAATAAAATATGTCTCACTTCTCAAACATCCGAGATTAAATTAATAATTGACGCGGTCGGCAGGTTTGAAATCATACCCTGGTAATTCCGGAAGCTGTCTTTTCTCCTCTGGATAGCGTATGAAGTCATCGCACAGTAAGTGCTCCACAGTCTGCGGGTCATGAGTCACAATGAGCTTTCCCGTGACAACAGACCTCCACCTACTATGCTGAAACCCCAATAAACTAGACCCCGATACCAATTAGGCTACAGGGGGCGCTATAATAAGTAGTCAAATTTGAAAACTTCAGCCACACTGCCTCGTTTGACCTAGAGAACTTGGTATTGTATATAGGTGTCATTTCTCTTGCTGAACAAATTTGCCTCGAGAACATATAAAGTCCATCGGAATAGATTTTCCGCCATCTTGGAAATTTTGGAAAAACATTGGAAAGAATCTTCTTCTCATGAACCATAGGTCAAAATAACACTAGATTTGGTATGACCATTCCATGGACATACCTGAACAAAGTTACTATAAAGCTAAGGAATTGGGTAAAGAATGTTTGAGATTTTAGCGAATGAAATTCTGAATTTGTGTTGCAGTATCTAATCTATCACGAGTCTACATCACATTGGCATAGGACCTTAAAACTTGACAGGCTCAACAAGGACAGCACTCTCTGGGACCGGACCAAGTTTGACATTGATGGCTGATTAAACAAAGACACTGTATGGGTTTCAATAATCATAATGCTCATGCAAATCATATTTAAACAGTGTGCTCCCATAAAGCATGACTCAGATTCACTTCAAACTCTTTATGGGCACTTATCACACCGGTCCTAAATAATTTTGAGAAAATTCAATTGACTATTGTTTTACAGTTTTCTACTGTAACTAGTATAAAACTGTGTTATCTTAACCGTTTGTTGTTTAGAGCTTTAATTTATCTTATTTTCTTGTCCATATGGAATTGCCCAATGAAAGAAACCGCTGGTAGAGTCGAGTTCTGCAAAATTAAGAATCATTATGCACAAGAGTGACATATTTGTGATCATCTGGCCCTCTTTGCACCTCGGCCGGTGGCTTGTTTTGTCAGCATCGCAGGTTGTCGGAAGTGTGTTTGGTTGATAAGCTTGTATGGCGTCTCCCAGGGGGGCACAGGACACACTGGCTTTCAATTTGAGAACAGCACGACATCTGCCGTCTTTAAATCCAAGGCTTCAAAAACAAGTACAACCTTCAGTGGAATGACTTACGCCCCGCTAGCGAGTTTTATTGGTAGCGATTTCCTGGATTTGAGAGATATAACATTGAAATGATTCACAATACAAGAGAGGAGGAGCGGATGTGAGCCTCGGGGTAGCCTTGCATCCCGGCATTTGGTTAGGACACGGGTTAGGAGGAGGTTTTCAATCAATAAAACACCTTCTATGTGTCCAAAGAAGTCAAGAAGCTTCCCCTTATATACGGATATATGGAAATATCTGTACAAAGCCTTCACGCGCCTGTGGGTTCATGAGGACAGGACCTACAGTTGTCTGTGGCAATTCCATACCAAAGACATTGATATTGACATTTTATTCTGTATGTTACGGATTTTCCAAAAACCTTCACACTGATATGTAGAGTGGTTAATTATGTTTCGCACAAAATTATTACATACATACCAGTTTTACATACATAATCATTAGGATCTATGGTCAGCAAAAGTGAGAATAAATGATGATTATTGATTCACGATAATGGATGGTCAATGCTCCAGTGAAGGCAAGTGATTTACCTTAAGATTCTGACAGGTGAAATATTTACAACAGAGAAAACCGTTTCAACCGGCAGACGTGGAACTTATTATTTTGGTTGCGCTGCTATTTGTGTAATTACAGTAATAATTAAAGTAAAATCCATATCACTTGTTCTTGTGAGGTTCTTGCAGGGCCCGTGATAAGCACGATAGTGGCCGGGTACAGTCGAAAGATGTGTTCTGTAATCTTGGTTGGTCCAGAAAGTTCTGTCGCTCTATGCATATTAGAATCAGACAACCTACTAACAGGGATCTGAGGTTCCCTGAGATCATTGGCAATTATGTCCACAAAGTGTACTTTTGAATATGAAATCATTCTCTTTATCTTGCTCTCTTTGTTCAGCCTCAGACGACAGGGTTCATCTTCCTCATGCTCATTGCTTTGCTCAGCTCACCTCTGACTGACACCCTATTGTTCTTCAATTACACAGGCTGTAATTTGAAGTGTGCCTGTGGTGACTTTAGGCTTAATTTACTACATTGGAGGACGTTCATATTAAAATGTGAAATGTTCATTTATGTTGTAATTTAGCGTATTTATAATTCATTTGGAGTTACTTTCCCATGGTCCCGTCCATTGGGGAAAATTCAAATTTTGGGCCAATGTCAAATGACTGATTGGAAACAGATTTCACAGGCTCAACTGGTTGGGTTGGTCGCACACCCTTCATGTGAAGTCATATTGCCTAGCGACCTCACTGTGCTCAAGGGTTGACTCAAAGGAAGACATTTTTTAATTGCAATTGTAGCCTATGTTACGAAGCAAAAAAAGGCCATTGTGGCCCTTTTCTTTTTTTATTAGGACTATTGTGTTATATATTAATATATAAATAATGAAGTATTATTATTATTATTATTATTATTATTATTATGATAATAATAATTATAATGATTATAATAATAATAATTACAACAATAATAATATTAACATTAATATTATTATTATTCTTATCAGTATGTTCCTTAGTCTCCTCTTCAACATAGGAGGCTTGGAGATTAAAGATCATAGAAAACGTCAAGTCGTTTCTGTCCTCATCATCAGACTACATCCATGCACACAAGCACACATCCGTGCACACGTGTGGAAGGCATGGACGCTCCCAGAAACACAAACAGGCATGAATGATTCATGTCCGCCGCCACCGCCACCGCCGCTCAGGCTTCTTGAGGATCTGAACCAGAACAAGATGGCACACTTTCTGGAATAGCAAATGCCTTAAACAATATGTCGCCCGCAAATAGAAGAGAAGAAAACCTACAGCATGAGAAACACATGGTGCGTTATATCCTTCTATAGAATATATTTATGTTTGAAAGGGGGGGTGGTCTAATTGCTTCTCACAGTTTGGAAATGTCATAAGAATTCATGAAGCTTAATGCATGCCAGAGAGGCTGAGCTTCACGGCCACATATTCTATTTATCTGTGTTTAGGTTTGTTCATTCTTATGATTTTTAATGCATGTGTCTGTAAAATAACGCAAAACGGGCCAACTGCTCGTGGACAACTAACCTTGGTTCCTCATCAGATGAAGACGGAGAATAGGAGGAAAGAGAATAAGTAACCATAACAGAAATAGTATCAATTATTCATCCGTACCAGTTCCTCACTTGAGGACTCTCATGCAACACTGTTTAAGAGAATCTGTATTCCCAAACTTCAAACTTCAACTATTGTTTGCATCAAGTTTACTGCACATAGGATCAACTCATTTATTTTCTTTCCCTGCTCCATGTTCAGGGAAGTGGAATTACCGACCTTGCTTTTTTTTTCCCCGGAAGGAGCGGTTAATTTTCCTCCTGGAAGCGGTCAAACAGGAGGAATGACTTGATTGTTTCTGTCCCTTTCATCGCTTCTAATTCGCAAATTAAAGCACCGTGCCAGCGTTTGACCATTTCATTCACATTAGTGCGTTAAAAGCTACAAACAAGCAACTACAAACAATAATATACTGCAAATGTCGGCCATGAACCCCCCGCTAAACCGCATATGCTACCTTTCATAAAAGAACATGGGTACAAAATATCTGCCACATGACTTATAATTTGCAACTGGAAACTGGAAGTCTGAGATATTTACTGTTTTTCTGTGGCACTACCTGTTAATCCAGTCACAGCCATACATCATTTGCAAAATGCTTGACCAAATCTGTTTGAAAAACACATATTTTTGCATTAAAAAGTTCCAAATATTTTTGTTGGAACAGTACTTCACGAAATGTGACATATCCAAAAAATTGGCTTCTCTCATCACTGGTTGCCATGGTGTTACTCAGGCAATTAGTTCAGTTGCTGGTCGCATCTCTGTTTTCTCTTTGGAAAAAACATGTGGTGGCCTTTAAATGTCACCGATTTGAGATTCATTAGTATAATAGTATCAGATAAACCGACTGGTAAAGATACACTGCAAGCCACACATGTGGCTTCTTGTCTTCCATGTTTTTAACGGCATATGCCAGATACTCAAGGCATTGTTGCTGCTCCAGAGAGAGATGGTTCAGTTCTCTGTCTGTTAAGAAACTATCTGTTCCAACTATCTTGTTAAAGTCAACAAGGCTTTTGGAAACAAAGGCACATGGTGTTCAATGATCAACGCGGGAATGCCAAATATATTCTGTAAAATATGAGTTTTTCAGGCTGCTGCGGATTAAGACATTTTTCGTATCTTCCTATTATGACCAAAATGTAGTGGACGCAGTTAAGTGATCACAGGAGGGCCAGTGTCTATTTACTAAATTAGCGAAAGTGCTATTTCATAGGAGTGGAAGCCGGGCAGTTAGCCGGTATAGGCGTTATTGGGAGCAGCCATATGTGAAGCAATGATGTGATTCAATAGAGGATGAAAAGACCATCCACATGAACATGATTGCACTGTACTCTTTGTAACACTGCAGGCTGCACAACACATATGGAATCAAAAAGCTTTTGTTCAGTTACATTTCCTGCAAGACATCGACAACAACAGCAATTTGTGACGTCCACTTTCACCCACGAACTGAGGGAGGTAATGATGCTACATGCTAATGACAATGCTACATGCCTCCATTGACCCGAAGTGCAGATTTGTCAATAAATCTGATGTGATGTGACCAAACAAGTGTCCCGGTGTTGTTCTCAACTGTCTGTTCTAATCTCAGAACAACAAGCCACCTGAAGGAGATACCAAACCTCGATTGACACTACCACCCTCTCCTTGCCCGGGGATCCTTGATGGGTGGCGAGAACATCGGCCCGGTGACGTCACGATCTCGATCCGATCCTATGCGAACGTCGAGCTTGTTGAGTCATCTGAAGATAATTAGGGTCGAAAGCTGTTTATTGCCACATAAAATAATGCTTGTTATTATTCCATTCTATGAGGTCAAGGCTGTCTTTAAGAACATATGCATTCAGACAACCATTCTGCACATGCTGTATTAGCAAAGATGTTACTCCTGCAACTTTTTCATTTCAGCCAGAGTCCCTCTTGTTTTGGAGGAGAGTAAGGTCATTGAATGCACTCTTATATCGCTGGTCGTAGCCATAGATGCTGTGCTACATGATAAAGCCATAAGCTAATAAAAACTGAAGGACAAAGAACATGCCGGCAGGCAGCTATCATAGTTCTGAGGCCTGACAGCCCTGAGTACTACACGCTACTTTATGGTGGGTACTGTCCCCTGCATCTGTAATATACACTGTTAAAAGAAGTTCTGTTCTTCGACTCCAGGGAGGTCTCAAAGAGAATTTCTCATACAGCCGTGGCTCCACTGTTTTATGTTAAATCTTGGGACATTTTAACTGCTACCCTGAGGGCCTTTCAGCCTCGTTGGCAAAGGAACACTGTGCTGTTACTATATAATGAGAACAATAAATGTCCATGGGTACAGATGCTCATGCGCAGGGCAAGACTGTAATAAAAGTATTTCTGAATGTGCATCCAGATCTAAAGGAACACAGGTTGAATACCGCTTGAAAATGTGATCATAGACTTAAGACATAAGACTAAATTAATCCTGCAAATGATAAACAACACGTTGGTTGGACAGGTGCAGACAAATACATGCAAGTACAACGGACCTCGTCCCTGTTCAGTGGTGTTCTTCATAGTGATGAATATTCAGTCTTTCCTCTCTTCTGCACTCCAATATGCAATTCGGTGCTTGACAAATGAATATCAAGTCCTGAATGTTGCAACTCTTAATCACTCAGAGTGGGGGCCGAGGTTATTGTAATATTATGTTGGAAGAAACACACAAATTTCATGCAAATAGATTAGTTCTTCTTCATGAAAAGACTTTCAAGACATATCTACTTCTTGCTCCTTGCTATAGTGTCTAAATAACAATAGACATGTATGTCATGTGTATAGACTAGAGGGGTGTTCAACACCCTGTCAATAGTTTCGGCAGGGGCATCTAGCAGCTATTTAGGTGATAGTTGGCAGGTCCACTCATCCAGGTTTTACAGTCCACTGGGCCCTTTTCCAGATTTCAATGGACTCAAAGGACTCTGTAATTCTACCGTTGCACTTTTTTGAATCCATTATGTGGTTTTCCTCTCTTAGAATGATCTGATGCTGCCTAGTTTAAAATCACCCGCTCTGCTAGTTGTTTCTTTCGTTCGAGTGCTCAAACTGGCTCACATTCCTTTTCATGTTCTTTGATATGCCAAACGGTCCTCCAGTCTTGCTACGGGAGATGGATGAAATCTTGCGTATTGCGTTGTATTTTTTCTTAGGCCCAATCCCCGGTCCTTGGGATGGACCAGTGAGGTGTGAAGCTTTACGTCTGGTTTTACAGTGGTGTCGATCTGATCATATGATGCCACTGTCATGTCATTTCCAGCAACACAGGTTCGCCTGGAAATGCAAATGATGGTCATCATTGTGTGGTAGAGCTGAGCTGAGTTGAGCAACGAAATGGGTAATTGTATGGCCATTTAAATTGTATAATATGCAAAATACTGTTGAGTTCAGTTTAGCATGGATATTCAATGGATGGTATTTTCTCCCTGTTTTTGAGCCATTTTGTCTGTTTTAATAAGGGCTGAGTGGTAATTTTAGCACCAGTAAAAAGCATGGCTTTCATTATCGTCCCAGTGGAAACTGGTGTATAACTGTTGGTAAGGCACTCAACCCAGTAAATCAGGGACTTCAGAGGACCCTGGAGACAGTGTTCCACGATTTTCCATCACAAAATGAGGGTTATGTATTATACCTGCCTGTACGCGCATGTGTTTCATTGTAAGAATGTGTCTTTGTAGCAGAAAGATTATGGACAACAGGGAAATTATGTGTATGTAAAGCCTAATTCATAGTGGATAGATAAATAGCAGGCAAAACCCATCAAGAACGATGTTGGATAATGTGAATCTTCGCTGAGAATACGTGAAAGAAGAAACTTCTTATTCTAGGCCTTAGACTATAGTTCTGTTTTGTTTAATTTGTTTATTTGAAAGCAACAAATAAAGCATTTTGAAAAGCCTATTTATTTTGCTAAATAAACATATCACCAAGAGTATGTGAGCATGTGTTTGAATGAGTATGAGGGTATGAGTGTGTATGAGTGCATCTATCTATCTATCTATCTATCTATCTATCTATCTATCTATCTATCTATCTATCTATCTATCTATCTATCTATCTATCTATCTATCTATCTATCTATCTATCTATCGCAACCCCATTCAAAGGCAAACTGCCACTTCAACTACACAGTCTCCCATTGACTTACCAATGTAAGTCAATGGGAGACTTACAAGATTCAAACATCACTTAGATGTTTGCATTCTGAACAAGGGGAGAAGTTAATGAACAATGTGATGTACCTGTATCATATGGGTTAGGGTTAGCCGGTGATAGCTTGCTGGCTACTTGCGAAAACATTGCATACTACTGTACCGACGAAAAGACAACGCCATTGTGAAATTCTTCATGGGAGCTTTGCAGGCAAAAATGTTAAATAGGTCTTTGGGTTTTCTTGGAAATCTTGGTGGGAGTGATACTGTGCAAATAGCCTGCAACAGTATCATCGTCGCAATATTTTTTGGCCTGACTTTCCATTTCGCCTGACTTGCGTTTCCAACTGTTCTTTTGGGCACGTGGTGTGGGCGCGCATTCATTTGTAGAGCTCAACAGTGACTGCCCACTTTTTGAACGGATCCGGGAAGTGATTTTCCCATTCATTTACTCCATTGACGTTTCAGAAAATCCTTTTATAAGAGTTTTAAGCCTGGAACCAAGCCAACCAACTACCAGATGAATCGTCACCATAAAACATTTGATTCGGAGCAAAAATAAATTTGGAAAATGGAAGAAATGGCAAAGGTACAAGACTGTGTACATCATTTGTGTACATTTTTGGTAAAACAGTGTTTTACAGTGTAAGTACAGAGTACTTACTGTGTAAGTACATCCAAATTTGGTTATAAACTGATTAATTATAGTAAAAAAAAACCAACAAGAACAAAACAGGAAACTACGTTTAAATTGTAAATGTAACAAAAAAATGTTTTTTTCAGGAACTTTGTTCTTTTCGCCACTTCAGTGGGAGGAGTTCATTACTTTTTTCAGTATGTTTATTTTGTCCTTCAGCTCTATAGCTATTTCTATTATCCACAAATTATTTATTTTTTGCTTTTCTTGCTCTTCTTCTTTTTCTGCTTTTTTCCTCCTCTGATGAAGATATCGCTGAAGAGGACAAGGAAGAAGCTGCCGCCCCTCTCTTTTCCGCTTTTGTCCATAAGAAAAGAAACCAAAGCATGAATAATTTTACTTTTCGGATGTGATTTCCCAAACACTACTTCAGTCATGAATTTATCCAGTGAAACATTCAAAACCTACGCCACCTAAAATCTTTTGAGTATCACATCATCACATGCTGGAGGCTTACAAGGTTGCTGTATAAATTGTGCAATTTGTTTCTTAATGGAGAACGGTGAGAATGGAGAAAATATTTAGCCCTTGTAGCATGTGGCAATAACTGGTGTTTTTAATCTATAGTGGGGGTGCCCAGGGGTAATTATTAAACACATCAATAATTTAGACCAACTACTGAGCTAAGTATTAATAAGTGAGCTAAGAGCAGAAGATGGGCAGTGTAACGTACACATACTGTACACTCAGTGGCCACTTTCTGAGGTACACCCGTACAATCAAATGCGATTCAACATCTCTGCCATGAATTCTACTTTTATGAAGTATTCAGTTTGTGTTGACAAAGACACAGAAATGTGTCAATTCAATATTTATGACTGCACCCGCAACTCAAACAGCCGCGCATACATCTATCTATCTACCTTTAACTAATTGTTTGTGAGTGTTTTTCTCATAGAAAGCCCCATACACAAACAGTCATCACACTACTGACAATTACCTGATCATGAATTAAATTAAAACAGTTTCACTCTGAGTGCAGGGATGCACATAATACACATAATACGCGTCCGTCGTTGCGCTAGCGTCCCCGGGTGTATTTTGCAGCGGCACTTCCATCTCAGCCTCTTTTCTTGCTTCGCGAGAAGAATTCACTTAGATTCCTCAATCTTCACGCTTGCTCACCTTTCGGGTTCCACTCGTGTGAGTCGGTGTAAGTCACCGGCTTGAGTACCGTGGGTGAGGTGTATTATTGTGGTTATTCTGTTTTTTCTATCTACGTTGTGTCTCTCTTTTGTCTCAATATAGATATCAGAGAGTTGGAAAATTAAAACGGGGATATAATGGCAGCTAAGAGGCTTTACCCCAGCTGCGGCCACCTCAGAGAAAAGCCACCATCTGTCCCGCGCCATGTGCCTGGGGAGGCAGCATGCTGAGGAGGCTTGACTCCAGGACCCCGTGGAGTGCGTGCAGCTCTCCCTCGCCATGGTGAGGAAGTGAGCGGCGCAGTGGTGCGCGGAGGACACGGAGGATGCGGAGGACATGTCGGACGATGAGGCCTCCCCCATGGCTAGCATGAGCGTGGGAGCTGGCCGCACTGGCCGCGCTGACCGCCTCTCCACCTCGTGCTAAGCCTAGCACGGCACCCGTGCCCCACCCTAGCTTCATGGGCTCGGAGGAACCGCAGCACGGGGGTCTGCCGTGGAGCCGTGCCGGAGTCATTGGACTCCCAAATTGGGACTTCCCACCCACTGCAGCAGCTCAGGACACGGCTGTGTCCCTGCTCGATGGGGAGTTCTATGCCGGGAACCCCCAGCTGTAGATGCTCACCATCCCCATCTTCAAGGAGGTGCACAAGGAGGTGGTAAAGGGATGGCAGAACCCCTACTACTAGCAGGTGAAGGAGTTTGACCACCGACGGATGGACCAGGCCCAGGAACTGGGATTCTGCCTTCCGCCCAGTGGAGGGCCCTGTCGCGCCCTGCCTCCCCGTGGACAGGGCTTCAGGAAGAAGCCAACACTGCCATCCAAGGCCGCCAGACAGCAGGCAGTGGCCCTGGCCTACTTTGTGGCAGGCCAGGCGGTCTGCGCTATAAATACCCAGGCCCTCCTGCAGCGCTACCAGGCGACGCTCCTGGCAGAGCTGGCAAGATTGCTGAGCCTGGACGAGAGGACCCTCATCGAGCTGAGGAAGGCCACGGACCTCTCCCTCCACCTCACCAGGGGAGCAGCCCAGGCGATGGGAAGGAGCATGGGAGCGTGCGTGGCGGTGCACAGGGACCTCTGGCTGGGTTTCACGGGTCTCCAGGACCGGGACAAGGTGCCACTCCTCGATGCCGTTCCTCGATGCCCTGGTGTCCCCCACGGGAGCATTCGGAGAGGCGATGGGCCTAATGCCAGCCAGGTTTGAGGAGGAGAGGAAGAGCCGCGAGGCTCTCCAGGCCTGGATCCCTCGACCGGCCGCAGCGTGGTAGAGGAAGCGCGGTGGTGGCCGGGCCACGGCAGGGTGGCTTCCGAGCCTCCCTGCCACCTTCCACCGCGACCACCCAGGAGATGAGGCCACGAGGATGGTCCCTGTCCCCCGGACAGCAGGCCCAACAGAAAAGGCAAAGGCTGCAGGACCAATCTCGGTTCAGAGGGAGACAGCAGCAGGGCTCCGCGGCAGCGGCACCTAAGCCCTGA
>OMKR01000480.1:0-12960 GCA_900302355.1 Cyttopsis rosea
GGGGGGGGGAGCACGCTCAGGATTTGATATTGAGAGCACGAGCGGACCTCTCGTGGTGCCAGTCCCTCAGCCGGGCGTAACGGGGACTCTGAATCTCAGTGAGGAACTTTTCCCTAACCACACACAGATACGGAGAGGAAGAAGACGGAAAGGAAAAAAAGAACGATAGGGGGGGATAGAACAAAATATGTGAGGTTGAAATAAAAGAACAGAAGGAAGTTCTGTCACAGAGGAAAACAGCGTGCGAGGGAGCAAGACTCGAAATCTGTATGAAACGATCGTTTGGTTCGGCTATGAAGCCACTACGGACATACTAATGATATGAAACAATGAGCCACGACTCAAGCCACACATGCTGGTGCTCAGCTTAAAATGTGGACACGCCAAAAAGCCGAATTTGTCTCAATAGAATTAAAATATCACATTGCCGTGCAAAAGATTTAAAATAAATAAATAAATGAATGAAGCTTCCACACACAAGTGCGTTGACACACTACAACACAACGGCTTTGTGATGCGAGCGAAAAGCGAATGCGTCAAATCTACGTCACACCGGGACGTTACCTGGCCCTCTTCATGTTTTCATCGTCTGGGTCCTGCACTGAGAGATCCAGAGACACACGCATCAGAACGCCTCATGGGTTCACAAGGTTCCATCTCACATTGTATTGTATTGATACGTTAATGGACAACTGAGATCAATACTCACAGAGAAGACCACATACAAGTAACTTAACAGTAGAACATTGGATGCTGCCTTCCTATTCTTCCCTCTATACATTAACATCTATTGCAACTTGGAATTCCAGGAATGTTAACTGCGGGGACAAGATGTCTGACTTTTCAGTGTTTTCCAAACACCTAGCCAAGGCAACACCATATTTTCTTCTCTTGTTCTCCGGTTTCTCTGCCTTGAAAATGACTACGATCAAGGGATGACCTCCTACTACCCTGGTCTTAACACCCCACACCCGTCCCTCCGTCCTCCTAGTCCCTGCCTAGTCCGAGACCCTGCCTCGTCCTCGTCCCTGACTTACTGAAGTCTGTGCCTGTGAGCTGGGCCAGGATGCGGAAGGAGCGGGACTGGGTGGTGCCGGTGCGAGGCTGCCAGTCCTGGGTGTCCTCGATCAGCCTCTTCTTGCTGCGGTCGTTGGGGATGAAGCAGGGCAGGTTCTCTGCCCGCAGGCCGTGCCTGTACACACACCCAGCGGTGGCACACGACAGGACGCAATCCCAGTTAACACACAACCCTCCCACCGGGGAAAACCAGCCCGCTGCCGCAGCCCCGTTAATCAGGTGAGAAAATAAAACTCCAACACATCATGCAGCAATTAGTTTGCTTATCATTCAATGTAATGGATGCTAATTAGGATTTCTCATGGGCCAGTTGGAGGCACACACAAATGGGCATTCATTCATGAGTGATTGCATATTTTACTCTCATTAGCCGAGAGTAGCTGTTAAAAAGAAAAAGAAAACAGTACCTGTATTCGTGTTGGGAATAACACAACAAAAAGGTTTCACATCTAGTGATGGTAAATAAACATCTCATCCCTTTATATCAGCCATTAATGGATCAAAAAGAAAATAGTGACTGAAGAGATGATTGATTAATGATGACTGGCCTCATCCATCGCCCTCATCTAAATTCTGTCCTAAATTCTAATCACACAACCTTCCCAAAGGCATCATCTTATCTGCCCAGCAGTGGCTAGCATTATAACCATAGTAACTTAGCAAGCAGAAAGCCTGGCCTTACTTGGGCACTTGGTACATCTCATCAAAGTATGTGGCTTCACCCCTGCAAGCAGAACGCAGATCAGGCAGTACGTAGAGGAAAGGTGGGAAGAGGTAAAAAAAACAAAAAAAAAAACAGATTAAAAAAGGAATTAGCGAGTAAATAGTGAGAAGAAAAGCATATAGAAAAGCTTGATGGATAAAGTCTCCCGTCCAGATACAGCCCTACAGTATAAAACTGATTGGCTCCTTCTTCATATCAAGGGCCCTCAATTTGATAAGCATTAGGCCATGGACGCCATTTGATAAGATGTTGTCTCTGGGAGTCTGATCTAAAAAGGTTTCTATTGTTAGATGATTTAGTCCAAACGTCCACACCTGGGTTACCCTCTATACTACAGTTAGGGAGATAACATATCAGAATATATGATCAAAACAGTCTTGACTGTACATTCTTTGACGGGGCTGACGTCTTGTAAATGAAATAATGACGATTAACTATGAATAATTTTCCTGGGGACCCCCTAGAACCTCCTGAAGGACCCCTGGGAGGTCCCCGGGTCCCTCATTGAGAACCACTGTTCTGAATTGACAATTTGACAGGCACACGAACATTTGTTATTTTCACAGTCAGGCGAAAGAATACAATTGAGTGATACTGACTTGTCATGAGCTTCCATCTGCAGAGTTAGAAAGAAAAAAAAGGAGAGAAAGTGAAGAAGCATCAGGGGCAGAGTTCAGCGACGGAGAGCAAGAGAAACAGGACATGTCAAAACATGACAGCAGTTGTGCGCTATAGGAGAGAGAGAGAGAGAGAGAGAGAAAAAACAACCTTTTTATCGGATGCAGAAAACATGCAGGAGGTGACAAAGCAGACAAGCTGTTATTGTCGGCAGATGGGATGAAGACCCCAAAAATACATTCTGTCCTCCTCAGATTGTCACTCATGACTCAGTAGCTCCGCCCCCTCTGCTCCCATCGCTTACGTTCAACAAATCTTGTCTCAAAGTTAAGTCAACAGCCGTGGTATTTGCCGTCGAAGCGTCTACACATTTCTTTGACCCGCCAGCAGCTCAAATATTGCCAATCTGTTCCCTAAAACCCAGTCAATGACGGTAAATGTCACCACCACGAGCACCTTGATGTCACAGGAAGCTCTGTACAAATAACTTCACGCCAAAACCTGTTTCGGGACAACACGCCTCCGCACATTCCTCGTACGCTCGGCCAAATTATTCACCAAGCCGAGCTTCATCGCCAGCGCCAGCGCCAGCACCGCGGTTATGTTTTGGTCGCACCGTTCCAATTTTAAAAAACGCACTGCGTTGGTGGAATTGGCCTCGCTCCTCCAGACGGTGGAACTCCTCATCTGTTCCGAGGCCTCTCTCTAAGTCGGGCTGCGAAAGTAATCCGGCACCGCCGCAGTAAAAGCACTTTGAGCGCTCAGCAGATTTTATGAGAGAGTTCTCAGTGCGGCTAAATACGGCAACAGACATTAAGCCAGAGGCAGAAGTCAGATCAGGACCGAGCCCTCAAACTGCGCAGTCCAAACTGACCCACACTGGAGGAGACGCCCAATCCGACATTAAAAGCCACTCCATGTTTCTCCTCCTATTTCCCATGAAAAAAAAAAAAAGAAAGAAAAGTTGATTGCTTCCTTTGTCTGGTGATTGTAAAAATCAAGATTGTTATGTTCAACCTGAATGAAAACAGAGCAGTAATTCAGATTTTTGGCTTGGTTGCAGGATGGACAAGGAAAACTAAATAACTGATAAAAGCTACAGCAACCTTAAAAGTTTATTTTAAAGCACAAAGTTTGACCTTTGACAACATAATGATTTGGTAAGAATGCATGTTACATCCACAGTAGGAATGGTAGCTCGGAGCCATTAGGGAGGAATTTTCTGGCATGAGACGCTATGAAAACAGAGCGTCTGGAGGCGTTTGCATCTCTTGCTTTGGGGATATCACCGTTTGTTAAATGTGAAAATTCAAGTTTGAAAAACATTAAGAATCCAACTCAAGCATCGCCCCGAGCAAAAGGCATGAGTCCCTCATGCCGGATGATGAATTGTCGGCAGAGTTCAGAGGTCAAGTTTTAACGGAAAGACTTGTTTGCCACGATCAGCGGCGCACAATTCATATATTTTCAATGTCAATGTTTGTGTACTACCTACTTCCTGAAAGAACAAAATCAATTTAATCTCTCTGATGCTTTGCCCCACATGATGCTTTGTCCCACATAACTCGGGACTATTCAACAGCAAGACAAGAGCGAGAGCAAGACGAGAGGGCATTTTGACCAGTCCAAACACTGACAACTCGAAAACCGTAGATCTCCGGCTCTGGTTTATTTTCGTGTCCACCTACCCATTGTGGGGCTGCTGCACGCTGCACTCCACACCCTGCGAGCGCGGAGTGTTAAGTTTGGGGGAGTAGGCCACAGGCTTTATAACGGGACCTGTGTTGGTGCTACCCCCCCCTGCTGCGAAGGGCCGCGCCATCTTGTTAATGGCTGGGCTCGGGGCAAAGGAGTACTTTGGCTGAGCCGAGGCCGGGGCAAACGATTCCTACAAAAGGGGTGCGGAGAGAAACCAAAAAAAAAAAAAAAAAAAAAAAAAGGGAGACAAGAGCAGCACAGCACACGACATGCGTTTAGATATTTTTTTTGACGAGCAGTTAAACGTTCTTCAGACTGCTGCACAATCCCGGATGTTTTTACACCGCGACATCTCCCGGTGACAGCGAATCATTTTTTCGTGGCAAATTATTATTCCGTGCCGCCAGAGCAGCATGGTTAAAGCCGGCTGGCGTTTGTCCGTGCGTGGCCGAGCGCTTGGGAAGTGTGGTGACACCCCATTGTCTGACAAATATTTGTTTTGGCAGCCGCCCAGGGAGGGTCCGGAATAATCTGCCCCTGCTGTTAAACAACAAAAAAGTCATAATTCTGGCCACGAGATGTTGTATTTGAAGTGTTGCATTTGAATGATGCGTGACATGCACTACAGTAACATTTCTTGCTCAGCGGATCGTCGACTGCGGGAGGTTCAGCCGCGAATATGGAATCGTGCCCCCTAGTGGACAGTGATGGTACTGTAGCCGTCAGATTAAGATCCGGGTGAATCTGATGTTTGTGATGGTGAAACTAAACCCCTTTGCTCTTGAATCAAGGATTGTGCAGCAGTTTAAAGGGTGTACCCTGGGAACGTCTGGTAGCACCATTTGTATCTTTCCATCCCTAAAGCAAAACACATGTGTCTGAGTGATGCTTTGGCAATGTGTGCGACACAAACCCCGGGAGAGCTTCGGAGGTGATTGAATCAGAGTTCAAACACAAGACGGCTTAATACGTTGTTGAGGGAAAAAGCTTAAAAGGGAGCTTCAAATTGGACCATCCGTCTCACTCGTCGGACAGCACACGCCGGGGAACAGGGATGCGGCAAAATATTGGACGGACTAATTTATTTTGGGTCCGACGATGGGTTTTGATCACATTGCCAAAGCATCCCCGGTGTTCAGGCAGAGAAGTGAGATTAATGTTGCAAACAAACGCAGACTTACCTTCTGGTCCTCTCCTGCTTGGAAAGCTCTGGAAGAAAGTGGAGAAACAGAATCACAAATTAGAATCCCAAATTACATAGATACAATCCCAAACGTGTCGGTTTAACATCCAGTACAACTAAATTTTTTCCAATGTTTTGTCTAATTGTGCACCTGAAATAAAAGGACATCCACACCCATCTTATTAAATAAATTTGTTTTTAAAACCCTTTTTCTTGTTGTGTAAAATTTATATTCATAGGATGTGAACTGCCAATTTCTTACTTCCCACTATGGGGAGCGGTGCTTTATATCTGTTTGCGATTCACCCTTAAATCATGTCACTGTTGTAGAATTTGTCTTCAATTACAAATTAGGTTTGTTCTAAGGACAACTTGTGCGAGCCAAATCATACTAATCAATCTTTTTTTATGTACCAATGGGCCCCCGAACTACCTAGACTTAATGAAAAACACATTCATTCATCACGCGGAGAGTGCGACAATGTTGTAAAACCTCCCAAACTCCAGTTCCCGGGTTTACACATTACTCAGGGGTTTTCTGTTGTCGACTGGAGCGCAACACAGAAGGCTGCTCATTAAAATAATATTACACGATGCGATCCCAGGTACACACGATGCAAATGGAAAACTAGTCCGGCTGTAAATTAAAATGACCCCCTTTTCCTATCGCCCTCTGAAGTTCGCGTTCTCCGGGAAATGATGGAGGGGTGAGACCGGGGTTGACACACTCATCGTCTGAGAGTCTACGTTATGTCACATTACGCCTTTGTCCATAACTTACATTGGTCATGAGTGGAGGAACAGACAGTGCATCATAGTCACTGGCAGCAAAGGCTCCAATAGGAACAAGTTACACTAGTCACACACACACACACACACACTAACACACACACTAACACACATGCAAAGAGCTAACGATGTGCTTCCTGTGACTGGGAAAGTGTGAAAGTGTCTAACTCATCGCCTGGGCCTCTGCTGATAGAGCATGGTGCTATGCGGGATGACACGAGACCCCACCAGAGCTGTATAGATAGAGAAAGGAGAGGAAGGAACAGAGAGCGAGAAGCAGATGCAGAAACATATGTGTGCGTGTGTGTGTGTGTGTGTGTGTGTGTGTGTGTGTGTGTGTGTGTGTGTTTGTCCCATTATAAGCCCATCATATGTTAAGTCAGTGTGACACTCTTAGTACTTGAGCTGGACTATTGTCATAGCATGAACACAGCATTATGACAAGTGACGAACGAACGCACAAAAGCAGCTGAGACAGCACTATCACGCACTGTAAAAATCCACCAAATGAATATGTTGGGCGGGGGGGGGCAACCATTGCAGTGAATAAGTTAGCGTGGTTGATGGACTGTGTGTGAGCCCCGGGGGGTGGAAAGCTAATGCGCAAAACGCTTTATGCAACAGTTTCCCCCACATTCTCAAGAATCACTTATTCCCTATTTGCGATGAATGTGCTCGGGCCTATTCGATCATCGAGACATTTCCCCCCAAAAACATCCTCTGGGATGTTCTAATGTGGGCGTGCTCACACCGCGGCCGCTAACCGGTTGATCGGCAGGGGAACCACTGAAGTATGGCAAAAATGATCTTATACTGTCATGAAATTCAGACTATTTTGCAGTCCAAATTAAACCCTGACTTAATGTCCAAATTCATACTCTACTTCAACGGAATGACTGCTGGATTCTTCAATATGGCATCTTGAACTCATAAGCAGACATTGAGATGTGTGAAGTTCCCTCTGGATGTCATGATAATAAATTATTCTATATCTGGCAGCTATGTCGGCCTACACTTCCTTTCATATGGAGGGAAGGGGCGATTTCCAATAAAAGTCGGTGGACAAAGTCAAAATAAAGCCATCTCCTGACTGCAGCGCTCTTCTCATTTTTGATAAGCCAAATGGATGTTTCTCCAAGACAAGGAAACATAAAATCGACAGCGGCTCCTCGCCGGCTCTGGCAGAAGTGCTCGAGGAAATTGCATCGAGATCTTGTCTTAAACCAGAAAAAAAACAATAAGAGTGAATCAGTTCAGTCTTCAACAGTTTTAGAGTGTCACGGGCGGAAAAAAGGGAAAGAATGCTAGACTGTTTACAATAGCCGGCGTCCAAAAAAGGAGATGAGAAATGGAGGGAGGGCAAACCGTGAAGCCAGAGAAGTATGTCTGGTGTCAAGCGAGCACGCTGCTCACACAGATCTGTCAAGCCAATTACAGCGCTCCGCCGAAGAAGATTAAGAGGAGGGGATGGGAAATGTAAGAGGCATCATGTTCTCAAGTGATCCCTTCAGTACAGTTAATTCACATTTGTCTTTTTTCAGGGACTGGGAGGTGGGTGGGGGGGGTGTCAGACTGGATAGAATCTAAACGGAGATAAGAGTAGATTCATAGCAAGTAAAGCCACAACATGAATATTCCTATTAATTATTGTTTTGTTTTACGCGCAGCCCCAAGAAGAGGCATTCCAATCCCCGCGATACATTTAAATAAATAAAGAGAGCTGTTGTCCCAGAAGGAGTACAACCTTTCAACATACAGAGGAAAATATATACAAGCCAAAGCCCCAACCTTCTCTGGTTTACGTTTTGTACATGAAAAGAATCAATGAATCGACCCAGGGTTTGACAAGTGTAGCTATGAATGAAGCCGGTTGCATCTGAAACAATGCCATTGTTATTCAAAGCTTCAGCCGGACGCTAACAACTGTGATAGCTGAATCACTTTAACCTCTTAAGCTTCAGGCCCATTTCTTGGGTTCAGAGTGAGGTGGAGGGGTTGGAGTTTGCGGGGGTGGTGTGGGTCAGCAGGGTCTGCCACATACAAGTGCCTTACACCTTGAGAAAGCTGAGACCCTAAGGAATCATTTGAGATGCAGCTTGACACTGTATGACAATCATTTCTATCAATAAAAAGGTAATAAACAATATATTTGTAATTGTGCCTAATAAAATTATTAATTTTTGAATGTAAAGGGGCTTTAAACATTATAATCATGCCTAATGATGCCATTCCCATGATCAAGTATGTAGGATTAGTTGCTGCACCAAGTTGTGGGTTGATACTATTAATTACACAGCTTTGGTACACGTTCAGCCACTTTTGACCACTCGGGAATGGGGAAAATGGGTAAAAAAAAAAAAAGCCGACCTCATGACCTTAAAAAACACCTTAGAAAACTTAATGCTGTGATGGAGCATCAATAACTTTTGAAAATTGGAGATTTGTGTGAATTTGACAATTTCGACGATTGGATGACAAGCAAATGGCTCCGAAAAACCCACTTATCTTCAATGTAACTGGGCATCCCATACATTTTTAGAATGGTCTAGATTCTGGGTCTAGAGTTTCTGTGATTATCCTAGAGGTTCCTAGAGTCTCAGCTTTCTAGCAATACCCAATTTATATAATTCCATGACTGTTTAGGTATCACAATGTGCATAAATAGAGAAAAGAAAAAAAGTAAAAGTAGAATATAACATTTTCACTGCATGCAGAACCGGCGCTCTCTAGGACCCAGGAGCTAACTTAGCCTGTGTAGCTGTTCAGCTCCGGTATTGCTGTGAATCAGAGGCTCTTGTGGTTCTAATGAGCCCAATTTCATTCAGATATCTTGATGTGAGAGGTCAGGGGACCCGTTTGAACATAGTCAAGCCCATTTACTTCGGTCAAAGAAGATCGCAGACTTTGGAGCTAGGTTATGCTCGCTTCCCAGCTAGCATGACATGCTACAGAAAGGCCTGCTCGTCTAGTTTCTGTCGATACCGGAAGCTAACCGGCAGCTTACAAACTGATCTCGCCAGAGTTTGTGAAAGACCCGCCGGCGGGTTCGCGGCACTAAAGAGGTTAAAACATTATAACTAGAGCATTATAACCAACGACTCTTTTCATTATCGATTAATCTGTCGTTTATTTTCTCAATTAATCGATTAATTGTTTTGTCCATAAAATGTCAGAAAATGCTGAAAAATGTCGATCGCCGTTTCCCAAAGCCCGAGGCGACGTCCTCAAAGCGCAGCGGAGATCGTACGTATATGTCCAATTTCACATTAATAACAGCGTAGGGCAAAGTTTATTTTAGGGTGACGAGTTTGCTAGATTGTTGTAGTGTTAGCTACGTTGCGACGACTAGTTGTCTTGATTATATAACTAGGCATACTAGTTATGAAGTCATTTCAAATCAATATTCCATCTCAATGTATTATTTTATTTAGTAAGTAGCTGTGTGATAAGCGGGATAATGTGCCGCCAGCCGGTCATTATCCCATAATAACCTGATCACCCTCGGGGGGGGGTTATCTTGGCGATAATGACCGGCTGCCTGCACATTATCTCTTACTCGAAAGAGGGCTTACACCTGGCCCTCGTACATCCAAATGAGCCCCTTCCCAAAGTGGAGAGCTGCGACTTCACGTCTGATCATAAAATGTATTCCCCCGCTAGCCACCGTGCCGGGGTATCCGTCATCCCCCCCCCCTGCACTCACTCAAGGGTGCGAGAGAAAAGAGTTTTCCCACCCTCCTTTGTTGCGTGCGCTCCTCCATTTAATGTGCTGAATAGGATCGGGCCTACTTTTGCGAGAAATAGAAATGCCATGTCAGCGTTCCTCGCGGTGGAAGTCGCGAAAAGCGGGAATCGCTGCGGTAAGAGCCTGGCGTACGCCGAGGATTCTCTCAACCTGAAACTATCCGTTTATATGTTCTAGCTCCGGATTTTGAAGCGACTGTCATCAAAAAAAAAAATGAAAAAGGAAAAAATGACCCGTGGGTGCGCTGACTCTTGACAAACATTTTGCTAAGTCGATTTATTAGAGCTCGACTGTGATGTCTGCTGACAGGTAATAATACTGTGGCCCGCTTTGAAGAAAGAGGAGCCGTGCCAACGCTAAGCTGACAACCTCTGTGCTATTTTTTTTTTTTGAGCGGTGCAAAAATCAAACCTGCTCTGCCTGAGAGCGCCGCAGTGCAGCCAGAGTGGCACACCTTTCACACAGCTCCCACAGTCGATACCCTTTCATTTTCTATCAGCTCCTCTGAAGGGCCCCATGCTATCGCACCGTGGGTGGAAAAGCCTTTTTGCTATAATTAAGGTTTCGATGAAGGAAAAAAAAAATAATTGCCTTGTGCATTGGAGAGATACTTCAGTCAGAATTCCTGGCAGGAGATGTGTGAGCAGGTATGTGCGCTGGCTGGGGGAAACTTATCCAATGCCGATTAAAATGACTCGGGGAGAATTTGATTCTCTTGGTTTCATTTTAGCAACAAAGTGTTTTTAATCTCCTGGAGAGACTTTCTCCCAATTCATTATAAATTGGCTGCGTCCATTGGCTATGCCAAATTATGGTCTGTACCGCTTCAACAGAGGAAAAAAAAAAAAAGTCCAGATCATAAGCTTGAGTAGTTGGCGTGAATGTACGTACGTTTGTGTCATACTTGCAAAGAGAGCATTGTGAAACTGCCTCTTTCCCAAATTGGAGTTTAAGAGGTACTCTAACCTGCTTTTTGAGCTGTAAACTGAAATATATGACTGCTCTCTAACGAAACACATAAATCCTGGTCATAATACTGATATTTCTTTACAAATGTGATTCAATTGACATTACAGACAGTAAGTGAGGCTCGGTGCCACCTACTGGTTTAAATCAGCACAAAGCCTGCAGGGAGGGTGCTGATGTAGATTAGTGCTTTTAGTGGCTCTCTACATCACAAATCCAAAGATGTACTGTAAGGAAAAGAACTGACTAGGAAGGACTGTGAAGCCACGCCCGTTCTCAGAATCAGACATGCTGCCTCCCCACCACACTTCTCTGCATTTGAGTGAGTCAGACTCTAAGTAATATTTTTGACATATACTACGGCATTTCTAGAACAGTTTCCCCCACATTTAAGGACGTTACGCGGCCTCCCACCTCTCAGACGGTGGTAAAACGGGATTAGTGTGGCGGTGTGATGCCGAGGTTCAGGAGGCCTCTGTGTGTCTGCGATAAGGCCGGAGGCGGGGAAGCGACTTACTTGCTGAGGGTGAGGGTGAGAGAGTCTGTTGCCGCTCTGATCTGGTTCTGTGCCTCCACGTGGGTCATGTCCTCTGCGTTGACTTCACCGATGGACACGACCCAGTCTCCCACGCCGACGCCAGCCTGGGCTGCCTTCCCCCCCGGGGTCAGCTGGAGGAGACAGAAGTTAGATAAAGGTAAGAAGAAAAAAATTGACAGAGAGAACACAGATATAAACACAATGAGCGTTCAGATCTCCAAAGATAATATCAAGATCAAAATAAATGATTACAGTAGATGACACCTAGACAACACCTTCATAACTTTGAAGCCACATTGTGGCGTCATCAGTATCCTCAATACGAACCAAAAAAGAAAATCAATCTGTTTCAATTTTAGCAAATTGTTCCTTTGTTCCTTTAATTATATTGCATTGTAAAAAAATATTGTATAAATATTGTACTTGAAAAATATCCAAAAAACCCTTTTCACAGCTGCACATCTGCAAAAATGACTAAACACACAAAACAGAACATTGTTTTTTTTGTGTGTTTGCACCATTGTCGGTTGCCAAGTTCCCAGTAATGAGTTTGGGGAGAGTCTGGTATTTTGGTTCTGTGAGCCTGGCGGCGATACTCCACTCAACGTACAGACCCCTTATTACGTTATCTCCCTCTATGACCTCACCGCTTTCAGGCCCATGATTCAACGCAGATGTGACCGAGACGAAAAGGTCGCCTCACAAGAGAGAGAGACAGAAACCATATGTTCCAGATATCTGTTGCGGCATCTCCTCAATCTATGCAGACAGGTAAGTCATTAGCCCGTCTGACTCACAAAGGAACGACAGCGTCAGCTTGACGGGTCTCGTGTCTTATTCCCGGTGACACAGCGAATCCAAACGGGAGCGGGTGGCCTTGATGGGAAACGCGCCGATGCAGGCCCACGGAGAGCACTGACAGTCCGCCGTGTCTTGTTTAAAACTGCTAATATAGAGAGAGGAGAAACGCCAAAACGTGTTTAGTAAGGGCTTAGTCAGCTTGTCCCTGAGGCTTAACGAAACTCAAGACTTACGTCAAAGTCTCAGATAACTGAAGTACAAAGTGTTCAACATCAGATAAGTGAGCGGGCGCCAAGATTTCTGAAAAACAAACAAACAAATAAAACTACCAGGATTACTCTCTGATGTCATGGATCGCTGCAAAAGTCAGCTCATCAAACAGTGCACAGGATCCCAGCGCTTCAATCAATAGATCTGCCAGGAGTTCTGCCATGTTCAGCTAAGCTACCACACACGCCACTTTGATTCCACGCATTAAATACACAAACACTGCGTATGCCGCAAGGTAATACACTCCGTAAACTGGAGGCGGATTAAACAAATATAAATGGCTGTCAATTCTAACAAGAACAAATACAATTCTCTAAAATAAAAAAGGCTGTTCATTATGTATTGCATCAACAACAACAAAAAATGCATTCCTGAACATATAAACCACATTCCCCCCTTAGGAAAAATTATTTTGGTGTCACTTAAACTGCTTTTGATTGGTGCTCTCTGGAAGTAATTAGGGAGTCAAGACCATCGTAATCCCTCCGTTTGAGAACGCACTTCAAAGTCATGTGAAGTCTAGAGTGAAGTGAAGGAAGAAAAATATATAT
>OMKR01000485.1:0-15445 GCA_900302355.1 Cyttopsis rosea
GGACATGGGGGGGTGCGCAGTTGCACCGAATGTCCAATTGAGAAAAGAAAAAGTAAAGTAGTAAAAAAAAAAGATCTCAATAGAAACGAGATAGGAGATTCAGCCATAAGAGAGCACCAGAATTAAAGTGTAAGAAGTGTAGGACCGAAAGAGGAAGTGAGAGAATGGTTAAAAGAAGTCCGAAAAAGAAAGGGATGAAAAACGGAGGGCAAGATTGGGAACATCGCTGTGAGGGAACGACCTTGAGGAGAGTACAGTGCCATGGGAAGTTCAGCTCGGACGGCCCACGGCACGCCGAAAGGAAACCCTCCCCTGTGACATAATCACCAATCCCGAAGGGAAAAGTTGGTTCTCCCATTCCAATCACATTACACGCGCGGCCACCTCAAAGTCAAAGAAGGCTGAGGAATTCTCACTTTGTTCTCAAAGAAAATGAGCAGCTCCATTATTCATGGAAATGAAAATGAAGAATCATTTGCTGCCGCTTCATTTAACTGAGGTGGATTAGCTCTCCCTGTAGCGGCAGCGGGGGAGGGAGCCGGTTCAAAACATCTGCAAACTTCTCAGGGTGCGTTTGATTGTGCCGCTCAACTTCCAGAAGCTAGAAGTGGTCACATGACTCGCTAGACTGGTAGAACCAATGTTACAAGTTTTTACTGATCGTCATAGTTTTTATATATAGATCTTTACTCAACACTAGGAGCAAGCTTTTGGCCATAACGCTAATGTGAGATGTCATTACCTTTGATCGTTGTTTGCAGCAGGGGTCTCTGCGTTTCGGGGGGTCCACTGTTCTGTTTACTGCCGCTTCCACTGTCCCTTTGCCGGGCAACAGCTACGGCGATGCCGACGGGAGGGTGTCGGACCTCCCCCTCCGCCTCCCGTCCGAAGGAACGGGCGCTGTCCGGTCGCTCCTGCTCTCTTTTCAGCTGGGGGGGCATCCTCGGCACCCCCCCTACAGCTTTGTCCCTCTCCCGCTCCTGCTCTCGGTCCCGCTCCCTCTCTCGTTCCCTCTGCCTCTCTCGTTCGCCCTCAAGCCGCATGCCTCCGAGTCCCCCGAAAGGGCCTCGGTTGTCCGCTGTGTGCCTGGAGGACCCGGGGCCGTCCGCAGGAAAGTTTCCGCTGTATTTGATCAGGCTCTGCATGGCCGAGATCTCCGTGGGGTCCGAGCTCGTCACTGCCCCCCGATCTCCATTGCTGGGCCCCCCAGTCAGAGCTCCCCCGGGTCGGTAGAGCGCCGAGGGATCCAGGTAGCGCCTCTGACCCCCCTCTTCACCTGTGTGGCCGGACAGACCGGGCTGCGAGAGGGAGGTGTGTGTTTGTGGGGAGTGCCTGTGGGAGGAGTGGTGCTTATGGTTAGACTGATGCTGAGGTCCATGGGGGGTGTGCGGGGAATGGGACGGGTGTGTGTGTGGGTGCTGGCTGTGGGGAGAGGGGAGTGCATGTCCGTGCTGAGCTGCCAGGGCGGCCATGTGGCTGGTAGCATAGTTCGCCAACGGGCTGATGTTATTCCACTTTGGCTCCATCCCCAATCGGATCGAGTGTTTCGCTGTGTCCCTGGCATCTGGGCTGAACCCAGATTGGCTGGAGGAGTAAGGTGCGTCCTGGGCTAATTTAACCACTGATCCGTTGGAGCGAATCACCGAGCACTCCTCTCTCTGATTGGTTGACTCGCTGGATTGGTGAAAGCGAGAATGTTCCACGAGGCTCCTCTCGGGAAACCTGTAGCCCTCCCTCTCTCGGTCTCTCTCCCTCTCTACTTCCCGGTCCCTCTCGCGCTCCCGCTCTCTGTGTTTGTCGCGGGCCTGCGAGGCAATCTGGATGGGCCCCGCCCGCTCGTCGTATACCTCCACGGAAGGCACGTATGTGGGCGCGCTCACCCGCTGCTCTCTGGCCGGCTCTCTGGGTGCGCAGGGGTGGGGCAGGGGTAGAGGCACGCCGGCGGCTGAGGGCTGGAGCGACGGGGGGAGGCTGTAGGAAACGTGGAGGGTCCCGCCTGCGGAGGCCGCAGAGTCGTTCCTCCGCTGTCTGTCCCGGTCTGTGTGAGCGGAGGACAGCGAGCCAGAGTGACCGGGGTGGGGGTTAGAGTGATTATTTTGGTGCAGGCGAGAGTTGCCTTCGTGCTCTGCCTCGGGGCCAGGGTACCTGCCTGGGCCCCCTCCCCCGCCAGGAAGGAAGGAGGCCTGGGAAGGGGGCGGCCTGATCCGGGCCTCGCCTGACTCGGAGGGCGAGTGAGAGTGTAACGGCTGCTGGTAGGGGCGCTGGAGGTGTGGGTGGAAAGACCAGCCCTCCCTTTCTCTCAGCCTGTCCTGCTCACGATCCCTCTCCCTCTCTTTCACCCGTTCCCTCTCTCCACTCCGCGCCCTCCGGTCCGCCTCACTCCGACTGTCCTGCGTCAGGTCCACCACACTGTGTGGCCGCTGCTCTTCTCTCGGCCGCTCCCTCTCCCTCTGATGAGGCCTGTCCCTGCTCCCATCTTGGGACATGCGCTGAGGTGGCGTGCTGCTCGATGGGGCGGAGGGTGCGGCAGAGGGAGGGTGCAGAGGCGATTGGCCGATGGAGGCTGGTAGGTAGAAGCCCTCTGGAACACACACACACACGACATGAAAACCCACGGTGAGCACAGAACACACGTTAGACGTTAGATTAGCATGCTGTAAAACAGGCAGGAGAGTCTGTATTCTAACAAAGTGCAGTGCAGGAACAGGAGCAAACATCTACTGTACATGGGCAGAGTTGCCAAAAAAAACAACAACAACAACAACACACAAGTTGGTGGGTAGAGTCGGGGAGAAGAAAACAAGCGTGGAATTCATTAGAGAGCCAGAACAAAAAAAAAAACACCCACTGAAACAGACTTAAAACACCAAACACACTCCCACTCAGCCCCATGTTTTCCACACTGCTGTGGGCACTTGTGTGAAATCCAAATTCAGCCACGTCTGTGTGTGCCTGTGTGCGGTCGCTGTGGGCGGAAGAGATCTACTGACCTTTGTGCGAGTCGTACAGGGGGTGTTGGGAGAGGGAGGGAGGGTCTAGGTGCCCCAGGGGCAGGTATGGACTGGGGTACAGACTGGCTGGCAGAGGGGGGTACCCTGAAGAAAGAATGGGAGATAAAACAAAGGGTGTTAAACAACTTGGTATTTACAAGAAAACACACGGCAGCCACACGGCAGCATGTTCATTTCCCCTCCCACACAAGCCCCCTAATGGATGGTGTATTAGGAAACCAGTGGGCTTCAACAAGCTGCACAACAGTCATACAAGTACACTGTGCTTGTACATTATTGTGGCTGGAATTCTGTGTCAATTCACAAACATATATTGTTATAAAATAAACACAAATGGAAAAATATGAATATCCACAAATCTGTATTAAGATTTTTAAATGCATAAAACAGAAATAAATATAAATATATTTCTCCATCCACAAATAATTCATAATTACTTGTGTTGTGTAAATCATTTCGCAAATAAATATAGCATCATTATGTGTGATTAAATAAATAAACAAACAAACAAACAAACAAACAAACAAAAGTTATTACAAACAGTTATTGTGTTTAATGGCGGCTCGCATACAAGTGAATTGTTGCATTATCGCCCTCTTCTTTTACTAAATGCTATATCCTATGTGTGTGGCTTACAACACCTAAAAAGGCATTTAAATGGTTGATTCATATGTGGATCGCTTTTGATTTGTATTCTTATTTTGTGACACACGTATTGCGTCCAAACCGCAGTCCAACAGGGCAAAGTCTGAAGACTAAAAAAAACTGTTGAATCTCCTTTTCGAAAACTGGAAACTCACATTATCAGAATGCATTTCTTGGTGCACATGTTGTGAATAAGAGTAGTATCACATTTGATTTAAAACTACTTTTCACAAATGCTAATCCAAAGTGTAGCACTGGTAGAATGCCAGTAGGAATAGGCACAACTTCCTGTTTCTAGTCTCTTACGTTACTGTAGCCAAAAGAGCTGATTTGCGGAATTGCAAAAGAGTCAATAAAACTGTGAAAAGGCTAAACTGACCTGCTACCTATGAAATAAGTCAAAGAAGCAATTTTAGCTTGACAATAATGTACGGAAGTACGTCCGTAGAGGGCATGCAATATTATTCTTTTGGTTTCCGTTATCTCGTGATCATGACTTATTTATCTCGTGATGACGATTTATTTATCAAAGAACATACGTTAGTTGGTCCGGAAGAAGCTTGAGCTAGAGGTGGTCATTCTACTCCGTCGGTCACCCGCACCCACCGTGGCCGTGCTTCCCGGCTCCCCTGAAAGCGTGTCCCCCGCGGTGCCATACAAGTATTTTTCTCGAATATCTTGCCCCAGATATGCATTTTGTTGTGTTTCGTTTCACGCCCCCAGTGTCAATCAAAACCTTAAAACATGAATATGCAATTAGTCATGTGCTTCCCATTTATTAATAATATAAATTTACAGATAAGACCTACAATGTTATGTATATTTTTAATAACATGTTGTTTATTTGTACAACACAATGTGTTTGTTCAGCGAGCATGCTAATGATCACTGCTTTGGTTGCTTGTAGTGGCGCTCAACTGAATGACATCACCTGTCTTAATTGTTAATGCTTTCACAATAATTGTTTATCACAGATACCCAAAATAATAAAATTGCATGGCGTCTACGGACTTCCGTAGTAATGTAGATATTTACATAACATTAAAATCAGTAAGCTGCATTCAAAACAAAAAGGCAAGCGTTCGGTTACATCAGGACTTCCCTGTCTGTTCGGATCACAGATATAGTTAAAACCATCGTTATCTGTGCATAGTTTACTTCATAGGGTCACACTGGGGTCAGGTTTGGGATTGGTGTTGCGCAAAATTCTGCCTGACGGCCAGCTGCTGCTCTCAGAGACCCATTCTTTATATAGACAGGGGCCGCGCTGCTGGTGTAATGCCCTGGATTACTGTGTCAGGATGGGACCGGGCCTGACGTGAGCCCGTGTCACAGCGCCAGGCCAGGAAAGGCACAAGCCCTGAGCGGTGCCACATTCCGTGTTCCCACACTCGAGACCGTTCCAAGGAAACGGCAAAGACGACGCTGCCATACCAGCACAATGTGGGTGTGGGGGCGCTGCTGTATCAATTTGACGCGGGGAAGGTGTGGGGGGGTGAAAATGGAGACGTGAGGAAGGCAGGGAGGGAGCACGGAGGAAGAGGGGAGGAGAGTTTGGGAGAAGAGGCACCGGGTTACAAAGTGAAGACTGAAGTGAAGATGTAGGAAAGCTTCTTCTTGACCTTGAGCTAACAGTCGACAATAATCTTCCATACTAGCAATATGCGGTTTCATATGCAAGTTTCCTACAGACCATCTCATATCCTAAATTTTACCTCTGTAGCTGCTTCTTCAAAAATGTCTTTAGCTTTTAGCAGGTATTACAGCCAGAGGACGGGTCTTAAAGTCTCTATTAGCACTGTTAAGAATTTTATTCTAAAATCTACCATCTTAGCCTCTATATGTCAGCCTCAAGTCTCAAAAATAAGGCCTTGCTTTGTCCTGGATTTAAACCTGCTGAAGTAAATCACCACTGAGAATCACATAGATCTCATTTGCCCCGTTAAGATGGCAGTGACGAAGAGCTTGTCTCGTAAATGAAACCTTTTGTGGCCTCATTTCCCGTAGCTCACCAAGTGCACCGTGGGACGGCGTCCAGGTTTTTCCTCCTCCGTGACCTTCTACTCCAGAGAGAGTTGATAAGGAGACGCGAAAGGACAAAAGAGGAATACAGAGGATTTGGAGATTCAATCGCTACTAAAAGTACAAGGAGATCGCAAGCGGACACAGAGAGGAGGACCAACACACAGTTAACAAACCGGTGTGTGTGTGTGTGTGTGTGTGTGTGTTAAACCGCATACACAAAGCAGGATGGGGACGATAAGGGAGGACAGATTCAGGATGCGGTGAGAAAGTGGAGCATGAGATTCATCAAGGCAGAATGCAGGACAGCGAGAGAAGGAGCGTGAAAGAAAAATAAATGATATGAAGGGAGGGGACGGAGACGATGAGCGAGTCGGACAGGAAGCTTGACAATGAATGAGAGAAGCAGACGGAGGAAGATAGATTTCAGTAACGCACAGCAGGCACAAGCAGTGGAATGGGCGAGGACGCAAAGGATGCATATAGGACAGACGAGCCAGTGGCGCTGCTACCAGCGGAGACAGAAATGGAACAGCGTCCCACTGGTGTAAGCAATGAGGAGCAGAAGAAGGACAGGCCTCCTGGGCATTGGACAACAGGAACAGTGGGGACTATGAGAAATGGCATGGCGTTAGGAAGCCATTTGTGGCAGTGTATAGTTGAGATATGCACTCGTGTTCACAAGATGTACTCCGGAGGCAGAGAGAGATACTGTTGAGGTGATCTAAATTAGATTTACCATCATGGGCGTGCGAGGCCCAGAGCTGAGCCATCTGCAGACTGCTGGGATTGGGTGCTCTATAAGCAGGGTCAGAGGTCAGGGAGGAGTGCCCAGAATATCCGGAAAGGAAGGGACTGGAGCCCGCAGGGAAGCCGTCACCTGAGAAATGGAGAGAAGACCATAAATCACCATGAACGCAAGACACAAGTGAAGACTCGGGTTGACTAGTTCAGTGACTCAACCTTTTGCACATCAAGGATCATCAATTTGATGCGCATTAGGCCACAGACTCCACTTGGGAGGGAACCATAGACATGATTTAATCCAAACTTCCATACCTGTCTATACTCTAGTTACAGAGATAACAGTGAAACTATGATCAAAGCAGTCAATATTGTACATTCTCTAGAGGTGCTAGCATCTTCTCAATGAAATGACGGAAAAGTTGAACTATTCATCATTTTAAGGGGAACCTCTTGAAGGACACCAGGGCCCCTCATTGAGAACCAATGGACTAGTTATTGTGAGTTGTAGGGGGGGGGGTGTCTATACCAAAGCTGTGTGTCGTAATCACATTATTACAGAGCAGCTGTGCACTCAGTTTCATGGCGCCAGACCACAAAAACACTGCATCCAGCAAAAAGGACACTTAATGTTAACCACCATATAACCACCACAATCACCACGCCATGGTTTCAGACCGAGGGGTATGAGGTCGCAGACTCTCAGAGCTTCAAAAAGGCGTTCTGATTGCGTCTCTTTTCTTTGACAGAGGGAAAGCCACCCTCGCTTTACCACAACAACTTAGTCAATCTATATTCAGCCGCCATATGTGGTGGAGACAATCTAACAAGCCATGGACTCACCTTGGTGCGCAAACACGAACACACAGGGCCATTATGGCTTTCTATCTACAGTTTCATTGATTTACAATAGAGTACAATGTCACTGCAGCTGCACTGCGTTGTCAACAATGTAAACCCTTTTAAGAGCCACACGTCTAAACCAGATTTACGTCATTGTTATTATTCAACAAGGACAAATTTTGTCTCTCACACACACACACACACACACACACTCTCTCTCTCTCTCTCTTAGCCTGTCCAAAGGCAATGCCTGAGAACTATGGAGAAGGTTTTGGTTAATTTCTGAAAGAGCAGCACAGCCATTATTTAGATGAGACTAACCGTGTGTGTTGGGGAAACAGAACAGTATATTGGGTATTGGGTAAAGAGAGGGATACTGTAGATGTGTGCGTGTGTTTTCTGTATTAGTCCCGAGAGAATATGAGACATGCTTTGCTCAGAGTTTCCTCTGCATCTAAATCAGTACATTAAAGCTGCAGTACATCAACTCCATCACACACACACACACACACACACTAAATCAATACAAAATGCGGCTTTCAAATTAATTACAAACAGAAGTACACACACAGTAATGTAGTGCTCCTTTATTCTCTGCCTTGAAAATAGTGTGTAGGTGGAACCTTCCACACCCAAGCCTATTAGACACAGATTTATGAAAGTTTCTTTGTGTATGTGTGTACACTCCAGTCTGTGTGTATACTTAAGTGGTTGCTCTCAGTGTACTGCATAGCAGTGTGATCACTGGCATATGCAAACAGTTTTGTGTGTGTTTTTAGTGAATGCCCTTTAAGTCAGAAACACAGCGGGAGTCTCTCTCTCTCTCTCTCTCTCTCTCACACACACACACACACACACACCTGAGAATATAGACACACATGGAAACATTAACAACATACACACTAGTGCAAATACACACAAGCGCACACATATGTCAGGGATCGACAATTAGGCCACAGTTCGTCTGAAAATGTTCCATTTGCTGGAATGCGTTTCCTTTGCTCTGATGGGAAGCGGCACAGCGACAGTGACGCTCTGGTGAGACAGGACTGGAAAGAGAAACAGCCCTTAATGTGCGCGCTCAGATTGAACTCCATTATTCCTTATATAAATAACCTGCTCACCCGTCTGACTGGTCATGCTGTTATCTGCGCGCTGAGAACGCCACGTTGCAGGGCGCTTGTTTACTGTGAAACAGTCCTCTTTGTAACTTCAGGCTGTCTTATGATTATCACAAGACCGCTGTTAAATCTTTACATTTCCGTCATGCGATACCCGCTTAAATCATATCGCACAATTTAAACATTCAACTCAAAAGATTTGGAGGCATTTGAGAAATGCATTTGTCTGCTCAGCTACGGAAGAGTGATGTGCACCAGGCTCTTTAACATGACGAATATTATTTAAAATGTGAAAAGGGTAGCGGAAGATGGGATAGTAAGATAAGACAAGATAACACTTTATTAATCCCTGGGGGGAAATTCAGGAGTACAATCTACTCTTGGTGATAAAAACTGATTTTTGCACTGCACCATATCAAGCCCTACTCTCTTTGACACGAGAATAAGACCTTGACAGTAAAAAATGTATCAAAACAAAATTATAAAGACGTGAATATATCTTAAAGCATAAACAGGAATTAGAAACCATAAATTAGAATTTTGTTCTGCATTTGTTAATGTTATGTATTTCCATGCTGGCCCATATTATCTCCTTTAATACCATTTCATTCAACAGTAGTTTAGAAACAATGTATTTTTGTCCCTTTTACACACACACACACACACACACACACACACACACACACACACACAGACTGAACAAACCTCGCTAATATCACTGTTCTCCCTAATGGGACAACATTGTGCATAAGAAGCCCAAGCTTCACATTTTCGATTGAATGGGATTGACCAACACTCAGTTCTTATGTTGCAAACCAATTTTGGCCTCTAAAAGCGTTCCTGAATCCAGAGTTTGTTTAGTACGATGGAATTTCTCCACACAAATATCCAAAAGGTGAGGACGGATTCATAAATGAGAACCTCAGCAACCTGTCAGTGGGGCCTGAATTATGTGAGAACATGTGTGTTAGTTTAACAGTAAGAGAACATGTGATATTATCAGAGGTATACTGAAAATCTACCTAAAGCAACATAAAAAAAACTCAGACCTAATTTGTGTCACGTGCCAAATGTAAACGTCTCTGCGACCAAGGGTAACGCAAGCAAATAGTTGTAATATTTCAAAACCCACCATGACGTGCATGCAGCATCGTTTTAATTGGTACAAAATATCTAAAACATGATCATAAAGCAGATCATGATGTTTTAGTTGTCAGGGAGCCATAACAGATGTAAAGACAAACAAAAAAAGGTATTATTGAGTCAGGGTTTAAAAATAAATGATCACTATTTTATCGCCACTGTGGTTAATTGCGTGAAATGGTTGTGATATTGATTTGAGGTCATCTCAAAGCTCCATACCAGATCGTTTGCAGCCGTAATCCATTTTATAATTATTCATGAAATTTGTGTGTGTGCGCATTGAATAACAAGTAGTCAGAAACCCCCACACCACCTGTCAAGAACACTGGGGTCCTGACAGGCTGCGGCTCCCACTCCTCCAGGCTAAACACCAGGGTCTCACTGACACACACCTTCCTGGAGTGGGGCACATGGTCCTCTAGACCGAGGACCCGTCTCTGCATACCAGCTGCCTACAGGCACTCACTCACTCACTCACACACCATAGTGTTACAACACACAGTGTAACTTGGGGAAACGGGGGTTGCACTCCTTGTTCCAGGAACAACATCGGTAGCGAGGAAGACTTTTTTGTCAAATGTTTTGGAAATACTCTTTCATTACCCCCCCCCATATCCTTCCTGTGTTACTAAAAGTGCCAGTATATTCACAACAAAACAGAGCTTTCCAGAAAAGAAAAAATAAGACATGAAACGGACAGTGTTTTGGGTTCTGAGGTGATGGAACCGTTTCTTGCTTCCTGAAAGTTATTTCTTGTTTTGTGATATTCTACCTACTTAACTTTTTTTATTTCATCACTCCGTCCAGCCCCCCCAGTACACACATTTGGCCTCCACTTCACGAGACAAAAGGGGGCCATATTGTGCCAAAATAAACTTTTTTCATACTTGCATTCTTAGATCCTTGAACAGAGCTAATCAAGAGAAGAGCCTCGGTGCAGATCAACACTGAGACCAACAATGCTCCAAATGGCAAACACACACATAAAATATGTGGAACCAAGCTTAACAATAGGAACATTGCACAAAAGTCGCATAAATGTATCTCTAAATGCAAGCCCCCACCACCACACACACACAAATACTTAGTGAACCCATCTGTTCTCCATCATAGCAGGGCTTGTTGGTGGGATAGGGAGTGGGGCCGGCTGCATTGATCTCTTCTCACAAGGAAAAATACCCTACCCATATATCTACGTATAACCGGCAAACTGACACCAATTCATGACAATTAAAAACAACAACAATAATAATAATGTATGGAGATAACGTTTGCACTGTTTGGAAGTAGACAAATGTGTGTTAAAATGTATATATGAATGTGCATGTCGCTTGGGTGTTTGTCAAGATCGAGTTCTGCTGCATTCAAAACACTGAATGAATGGACCTCAAGAGGTGTCTGCTCCTGCTTGCTCACACTGAACACCTCATGCTTCTAAACATCTCCTACATGTCACTTCTCAACTCATTTTGTGCCAACTGGTTATGTCGTGAACCATACTGTATTCTCACTACTTGGAAAGAAAGAAAAACACAGGTGCTATAACAAGGGTCCGCATGTCTTGCTGGGCTGCATTATTGCTCTAAATCTCCAGTGAGGAAGACAGGTGGGGCGCGTGCACACACACACACACACACACACACACACACACACACACACACACACACACACAGTAAATCCAGCGGTGCTTTGAGGCAAACCTGAGCACACTGATTCACTGGAATGTACAGTTGTGTGTATGTGCCTACTGCCCAGAGACACACACACACACACCCTAAACACTTTCCCACAGATCTATCTAGAAGGACACGCTAGTCATGTGGTTACAAATCGAGAGTACTAACTATATACACAGTTACTAAATGGTGAGGGAACTATTGCTGGATATTCACACCAGGCTAGGTTCAACATGCTTCGGCACAGTTTTTTTTTTTTTATATATAAAAACAACAAAACTCCTACAAAAATTCTATGCACGGGCTAATTGCGTGACCTTTGCTGTGCTGGAGGCTGGTGGCACTTGGAGTTAAGGGGACGGTCTTGGCAAAGAGAGGGGGTTAGCTGATGCTTTGAGTATTCCAACGTGCCACAGCATGCTCCCTTTTATACAGACATCACTTACACACACACACACACACACACACACACACACACACACCTGTCAAATCCAAGAATGATAGGCCTGCATGTGTGCGTGCATGTGTTGCTTGTCTGGCCGTGACAGGTTTATTGTAGCAGTGCAGCGAGGCCTTGTGTTTTCTCTTAAGGAGTCTGTTTTCTCTCCTGAAGGATTCAATTAATCTGAGAGGTGATGTGTCCGTGCCGACTCATATCTTACACACACACACACACTTCTTGAATATATACAAACACACACTCAGCACATTCATTTCAAAGTAAACAGCCTCACTATTTCACACATACGGCGATTGTATGGAGCAAGGGATGCATACTGTATGGATTGTGGTTTTATGTGTGTGTGTGTGTGTGTGTGTGTGTGTGTGCGCGCCTGCACATACATTTCAGAGGACAGTTAAATGCTACCACATTTATCTAGCTGTATATAACTGTGTTATGATTAGTATAAATCTCTCTCTCTACTGCAAGTCCCAGGGGAGGATACCCCAGCCCTAAGATGCACTAAGAACAACCACATGCACCCGTTCCCACACACACACACGCTATACCTTCCATACACACAAAACATTAACCAAAGCTTTTTTACCCTTGTCACACAAGCAAGCAAACGAGCACAGATTTCCACTTGCGAGGGTTCAGGACCATTTACTTCCTACACCCAACAATAACCTGCCGACGCTCATTCACTACACAAACCTATGTTTGCTTCCGTCTCGTCAGATTGAGCAAAGAAATGTTTTCCGACTTCATCTGTTCTGGTGTCAACATTAAAACTTGACATTCTTGCACCCTTGTGTATTGGACACAAATAACCCGCGTGCGGACACTAATGTGTGCGTTGGTGTGACAACAACCGGCAACAGTGAACTCGCTGTTTCATGTGTGTTGTTTTTGGGTTGTCACAGAGATCATACGCGGTTTTAAGCCTCATTAACACATTGATGCCACCTGTCTTTGGTTGGCCTATTCACTTGCATTCATTCCCCAAAGCCTCACAACTGCACATCTTTAGCTGAAAACTTACCCTGCCCCACCTCAATGTGAAATAAACCTATGGCTGGGCAATACATCGTAATAATATCAATATTCTGATACCAGACTAGATATTGTCTGGGATTTTGGTTTGTCTGGGACACTGATATTTGTATGTCAATATCGGCCAGACCTAAAATAAACCTCGCCCTCAGAAAATCTAATCTGTGCCCAAAGAGATTTTTGGTATTCACGCCACACCATGTGATGCCTGTGAGTTAAAGGTTTGTACCCAAACAGGAGGCCAAGCCTTATGGCAACTCTTTAAACATTTAAAAACCCGTTTACACCTCTTCCTTGTTCCATTTCACAGGGGTCCTGCTTTCTGATGCGAGAGGGAAGGAAGAGTAGAAAAAGGACAGATGGCCTTAGCCTGATGGAGGCGGCTGTGGCAGCCTCCAGTAAACCGGGGACCCCTTACAGCCCTTTTACATCTATAAACAGACAGTCAGGCCTTCGCCCTGCTTGGATGAGAGCGGGCTGAGTGCGTAGAAATGAGGAACGTTCATATTTTATTATGTACAGATAAGTGCACATTTTAATACATAATAGGAAACACTTCTTTCTTAGATTGCAAAATGATTCTTTGAGCTCTTCACCTAGGGCAATTAAACAGTACATTTGAAATTACTTTGCAATTACCATGTAGAACTTGCCACACACGGTTATTACAAGCAAGGGAACCGGATCCCACTGCTAATGTAGTGTGTGGGGATTTGATATGGAGGTGCGCCATAAATCTAAATGACCTGTATCATACAGTGGTGTGTTTTAGTGGGTGGAGGTACGTATGAGTGTGCGTAGGTGCATGATAATAGTCAAGAGAGTGAGAAGGTCGCTGTGTGGGCAGAATAAAATGTATCCCGCTTTAAAAGAAGTGTTGGAGCTGCCAGGCCGCAGTGGAACCGTTGTTGGGTCAATTCCACTTCCCAAACCCCTTGGCTACGCACCAAAGTTCCCCCACACAGGCAACTGTGCACAAAACACACCACACGCCGTTTTCAGCTCATTTCAGAGCCGCAAGGGACAGGGGAGAAATACCATACCGATAGAAAGGCAAGGAACGTGTCAGAATTTAACACCACTGCACAGGCACTTATGATAGGGTTGTGCATAGACATACACACACATATTTAACCTATAGAAGACAATTGCATAGTTGCATTCATAATGCAATTATGTTTTTGCCCTTCACTCCTACACACAAATACACGCTAATCATTCTAAAAAATGATTAGCCGATTTTCATCTGTAGCGGCTTTTCATGTGTGTGGGCAGGTAGAGTAAAGTCTTTGCTGTATGTCAAAATAACACTCCATCAGAGAGGCTCTGCTAGTATCACTGCTTCACTAGACTGCCGCTTGGTTTTGTGCCAAATGACAGGCATGGAATTGAGCCCGCGAAACTGTAATGCAGACAGGAAAAATGTAGCCTAATGTGAGAATTAATACAGCTCTTTACAGAAAGTCTGGGGGAGCTGTAACTGTATCCACTTCTCTACATGTAGCCATCACTTCAAATAGATGCAACTCCATAAGAGCATAAAGTCAAAGTTTCCACTTCCTAAAAGAGAGAATAAAGCCAAGTTTCCGAGATGCAGCCTAGAGTTTAAACATAGATAACAGTGCACTGACATCCCCTTTGTCTGACCACTAAACTGAATATAAACAATGTTGTTTCAAGGCTTAATAGCAGGGCCACTGGATCACTGGCCAACAAATGGAGGTAATGGGGGAATTTGGAAATAAAGAACAGTCCAATAGATGCTATGTACTATCAAGAGAGGAAGACATCCCCACTATGTACACACACACAGCTGGCAGGTCCTTTTAGGTAGGTAGGCAGCTTGGCAAGAAGCACATGACAGGTCGAGGAAACACTAAACCTCCTCTTTATCAGCCTAAAAGATCAAATCATGCACCACTGTGAACCTGAATGCAAACTGACAGGCTTACTCATTTCAGTGCACTCTCACACACACACGTTCCCCTTTGCACTGAAGCAGCAATGAGTCTATCCATCAGGACGGTGAAAGCACAAAATGCACGATCAGCCTTGGACAAATGTTCCAGAAGGGTGGTTTTACACCAAATAGGGGGTGAATTAACAACAGCCATTTGCTTTGCACTCTCCGTTTCCTCTCACACACACCCGACCAAGCAGTGGACTATCTTCCCTCTAAGGTCACAGCTCCATCACACCTGCCTGCAGCGCTCCCACAACAACTCTCACACTCTGCACAAGCACACACCCCTTCTTCTTCCAAAGCAATAACCCTAATGGCTCAGGCTCATGCAACCCGAGTCCAATTTTACTGACCTACACTGCTCCAACAGCAAGCCACACCACAGCCCTTTTAGGATGGGTTAAAGGGTCGGTGGGCATACTAACTGACATGTCATTTTCTACCACTACAAAAGAAGAAATTATGGAAAAATAATATATTGGTGATTATGAAATCAGCTCAATACCAGTCTTTCCTCAACCAACACCAAATGATGACCGCATACAAAATTCTATACCGCTGGACAACTTTAGGAAAGCCTAACTGGTGCGAACGTCTGGATATAATAATACAGAATAATCAAAGTATTTTTAAAACATATTTAATTTATTGATCACGTTGGATTGCATTAAACCACTCTTCTGATAAAGATTGCAGACTTACTATGATGTGCGTGCAGGTTGAGAGCCGACGGCAAGAATTTCCCGGAGTGTAAGGGCGGCGGGTGCCCGGCGGCCAGG
>OMKR01000490.1:0-14349 GCA_900302355.1 Cyttopsis rosea
CTTGCAAGATGCTTTAACCTGGAATGACCAAAGATAGATTGATAGACAGATTTTTATCAGCAACTAATCGAAAAAAACAACAACTTGTTTCCTTTCACTTCATATGTTTCATTCAACGAAAAGCTAAAGAGGAAAGTATAACTTGATCTGCAACGTTATACTGAATGCAATGTTGTCATCAGAGCTGCGGCGGTGCAAGGCATGGAATACGGGCGAGTAAGTACATGATGCACGGACAGAAAGTCTTTTGAGACGTGTACAACCTTAAAGACAGGACAGGAAGACACATGAGGGGAGGGGAGTGAATGATTAGTCAGAGAGCCAGAGAGTTGGAGAGATTTAGAAAAAAAAGAGAAATAATCCAAAACAAGATAGAGAGAGTGTTACAGCTCCACCAAGTGTTTGCTGCGGACGAGTCTTCATAAGGAAGGAGAGAGAATTCTATCATCAGCAAACTATATATACACAATATATGCAGAAAACTTGTCCTGTGCATACAATCACTTTTTGATTATTTTGTATATGTTTGTATATTAGAAAAATCTGTGAATGGAAACATGTTTGGCCAAATAAAAGGATTCTCATTCTGATTCTGAAATAATATGACTTAGACAAAACATCTGCATTCTTATGGGGGCCAGCGGCTCAGGGGCCCGAAAAAAAGCTTAAAGGGTTACTCCTAAAGGTGTTCTGCGGAATTTTCACGGGAGCTAGGCTAGTTGATCCCATCTGCAGCAATGCATTCGGCTAACACAGTTAGCATGCAGCCTGTCGCTAGCTGTACCCTGTACACACAGGGATGAAATTGGTGTCGACCTTCCTGTCTGAATCTGGGTAAGAAAGAAAAAAAGCTAAATTCCCCAAAATAACTGGAGAATCCCCTTGAAATTAACTAATAGATCTAGTCTAGTTGGTAATACGGGTATTTCAGAAATTAAAGTAACTACAGTTCCGATAGTACCTTTCATAATTTCTTCCAATGCACAATCTGCATTAATAGGCGGAGCTAAATGCATCACATTAACAAGTAAACAAATAGTTCCAACAAATAAAGGACGATTCTGAATGATGCAGCAAATGAATGGTCGCTTAAAGAAGGTGGAGGTAGCTCCTTCCTCTTAAATCTCATGACTTTCTTCTGACAAAACACACAAGCCAACTCACGTTCAGGTTTCATGGAATGCAGGGAGCCGAACTTGGAAGTTGTTTTTTAAATAAATAATGAGGTTCTTTTTTGATAAATATCCTCATTTATAAGGGACGACTGTTTCCCTAAGATGATAAATTGTGGGAACCTGTTTATACTTATCTAGGTTATAAGCACGGGTGGAACGTAACAAAGTACAAGTACATTGTAACTGTAATTAAGTACATGTTTCAAGGAAATGTACATAAAGAAAACCAGGTTTTATATTTATATACATTATATCAACATCATGATTACAGTATCAACTGCAGAAAAAAGGCCATGGTAGCAACTTTATGAAGTTTATGTTCTATCAGTACTGGTAAGTACTTTTACTTTTGATATTTTAAGTACATTTAACAGAAATACAAATATACTTTCACTTGAGTAGAAATGTCCATGCGGTACTTTCAGTTTTACTGGAGTCATTTTGTGTCTGTGTATTTATACTTTTACCTCCTAATTTATACTTATTTTCAAGGTCTGAGTCGTTCTGCCACCACTAGAGACTAGAATAGTGCATTAAAGATGTTATAGCATCTTTAATATATAACTTAATAATTTGTTGTAATGCCGAAATGGAAATTAAAGGTACCAAAATACACACTAAAATATGAGAAGATAACATTATTGTTAATACTGTGACTCCAAATAAATCTAAAAACTCAGACCTAGTTTCCACTCCTACATGTACTACAAGAGTAAAGCCCCATATTTCAATATCGGATTCCTCGTTGACTCCACTAACCTCCGACGCTTTTATCCTTTTGTTTTGGGCGGATTTCTCTCCGTTGCTTCTACATTCATATGGGTAATTGGTGGTTTTGTCTTCTCTTCTTCTGTTCTGTGTGTTGGTGTTCACCTTGTACTATCTGCCCACTCTCGCCTCTCCACATAAGAGGAGGGAGCGACCCCGTTTTCCCTCTGTCCATTGTCCCTCTGTAGACTGATCAGGGTCATTGGGTTTGAGACTGTAACCATGGGTTTTCATTTTTGGGTGCAAGGGGGGACGGGACGCCTTTGGTAAAAAAAAAAAAAAGAATCATCAAGAAAGATATTGACTTGGCCATATTTTTCCATATGGGCCTTCTGGAAGAAATCAAACTCACTGATAACTTTGAGGACTCCCGTGAAATCCCCATCATCAGTCAGCCATAGTTAGGGAGAAACCTACGTTTTTGTTGCTATTCGTGTAATTACGGTACTATTGAGATCAGTCAATTTGGAGTGATTGGAGTTAGATAGATAGATAGATAGATAGATAGATAGATTTATCAGAATATTTGTCCCACAATAATAGAGAATACTATGATATTCAAGAGTAAATGTAAAGACAAACTGGTGCTCCGCAGGGTCCTCTGTACAGAATAAAGCCATCACAGCAGCAGCTGCTCAGTTTGGATCCATGCTACGAGGGAAAACAAGTCATACTGCGAGAAGACAACAAAAAAACAGGATACACCCAAATTGCCTTCTGCTCTCTCAAATGAACCCAGATGAGAGGAAATAGGGTGTAGCAAAACTATGTCCCATCAATTCCCATCAATCAGTCTGATCTCCGATGTCACAATTACCGAAGGCACGACATGCATAGGATATTGTCGTTCTATTTATATATTCCTACTTTACAATTTATATTTGGTATTTACCACATGTGATGTTAACTCGAATGGTACGTCCCAATCGGAAAAGTGGTAATTATAGTTGTTCCCATGTTAGGTAGATTGAGATCGTTTTGTTGTAAAGAATAGTTAAACTTTTGCAGTAGTGTGGTTATTGTTATTGTTATTGTTGAAAACCTGAATGTTTGGTCAAATTTAATTCCAAGCACTTTTACCCACAGAACAATGATCCACAGTGCATTAATGACCCTTAATATTATTATTATTATTATTATTATTGTTATTATTGACAGTCCAAAATCAGAATTTGGCTGTGCCAGGAGTACCTGCTGCCCTTTGAGTGTGAAAGGTCAACCTGGACATCTCTGTGATTTGGGGTATTTCGGGTTATTTCCCAGGTCAATATTGTTGGCAATGTGTTATATATTGGCATCACATCCAAACATAATATTATACCAGTAACTGTAAGTTACTAAAGTAAAAAAAAAAAAAGACACATGTAAACAGATCAAAGATGGAATGGTAATGGGAATGGTAAATTCCATGGTGTGTGTTAATAACCAGTCTGAATAGCAATTAGGTCTTCAGTGGAGAACGTCCATGTGCGGGTACAACTGGGGACATAATGAAAAGCGGAGGGTTAAGAAATTGCATCTTATTCAAATTAATAGTCAGTACACTCATTGGAGGGGAACAAACTAAATCAGGTGCCTGCTGTCAGCACGTTCTGAGGGAATTATTCATGGTAGGTGCTGCTTCCTGTCTCTGGTAAAGCTGCTGCCGCCCAGGATGCCGGAGTGGGAGAGGAATTCTATTTACAGATTTATGGAGGATTTCATTTTCATGATTATTATTATTGTTATTATTATTATTATTATTATTGTTGTTGTTGTTGTTGTTGAATGTTATTATTATTATTATTATTATTATTATTATTATTATTATTATTATTATTATTATTATTATTATTATACAATAATATTTATAATACTACTATTTTACTTTTTCTACTTTATTTTCTATTAATTTTATTATTATTATTCTATTTTTTTTTTTTTTATTGATAGTAGTAGGAGTAGTCGTATAAAATTCCATCATCCTCATTATACAGAGGATATTTGTTTATTAGATTTTTTTGGTTATTTACAGGTTTTTCTTGGTTAGGCATATTGACAATTTGTCAAATTTAATGCATTTGTAGTTGTATTGTATATTGAATTTTTTTCTCTTTTCTATCATCTATTTTCTATCATCATAATAATACTAATTATAATAATTATTTATTCATTGATTTGCATTTTTCTTATTAAGATCACATTGTTTATACCAGAGCATGCCACAGGAAGTGACGAGGTGGTGTCATGTCTTCCTTCCTCGTGTGCACGTTTACAGTACAAATGGCCGTAAACATCCCTAATCCCTTCCCGCTGGGGGGCTCTGGTGTCACGAAACGTGGGCACAGGATGTGGGCATGGAAACCACAGGGAGCCCGGGGAAGATTCATCCCCGAAAACGGAGGAAGCGCGACGCCGGAGCGGGCACCATCTGGTCAGACGTACCTGACTGAAGGGCGTCTTTAATCACGGCAGCCATGTCTTCGTCCCGGGCATCCTGGCTGTAGCCCCGGCCTGCAAAGACATGAAAGACGGCGGGTACAAAAGGAGACAAATTGGTAGTTCGGAGTCATTGGGTTTTTGGCGTCCATATGCGTCGGCGTGCCTTATGTGTTTGGCCCAGAGGTCTTTAGGATGGAGGCGAACAGGTTTTCCAAAAGTCGAGGGGACGGTAAATTGTGTTGTTTTTTTTCCTGAAAGAAAGGAAACTTTCCGTCATTTCAGCTTGGTTCTGGTAATGTTGTTGTAATGTTGTTCAATCTGTCAATATTTTAGTATCTCTCTCTCTCTCATATACTGTATATATATATACAGTATGTACTGTATACTGTATATATGGTCCAATAATCACTAGAGATTATTTCCATTCACAATGTGATTTGTTATAATGTGATTTAGTCATGGTAGTAAATTATGTAGTTAGTAATTCGTTAGTTATTTAGTTCATGAGTTTTTTTCGTTCCCTCGTTCGTTGATAGTCTGTTAGTTTGGTTTCATAATGACGCCACTCACCAGGCTCTCCTGCCGAACATGACCACTAATCGCCATCATGGCATCGGTGTGACTGCAGACACAGCTCCCTCGAATATGAGTGTTGGCTTAAAACCTCCCAAGAGGAAAATGACAAGCTCGCTATTGGTCTTGCATTGTTGATATTGATATTATTTTCTTTTTTATGACAGAATTCCTGGCACACAGTAATCCTACCTTAAAGAACCAGCTCCACAAATGTGGTTGTCAGGTGAACACACACATACACACACACACAGGACAGAAACAGACGTGCAAATGAAGAAATTTGTTTTATCTTCATGCATCTCACTAATATTGCATTCACATGGAACACGGTAGACGGGAGACGGCAAACCGGAAATCATGTTAGTGGACGCAGAGATCACCGGAAACGGCGACGGTATATGGCATTTGCCGTGCAAAGTTTAAATATTTTTATATTTTGCCGTCCTCCACGATGGAATTACAGCCGGATGTTACATCGGCGAGGAGCCGACTCTACTGCGCATGTCTGCTGCGGTGAATATCACACTTAAATAATGGCTTAAATAAAAACGGTGGATGTTTAGTTGTTTAGCTGTTGTTTTTTGTTTTTTTTTTTTCTATTTATTAATTGCATGGAGGCTGTTTGGTGCTTGTAGCGAGGAAGCGGATTGGGACGTGGTGGCGCGCGTGGCACGGTTGGTCCGATGATAAAGTTGCGGCTCCAGGTTATTACTTGTAAAATAATATAATTAAATATGAATAATTAATAATAAAAGAAGGGCTTCCATTGCCAGTGGAAACCATGTGATCAGCCATTGATGACTCAATTAACACATCATTGATCACTACTAGGAAACAGATCTCTGTAGATACGCTCTCTCTCTCGAAGCCGCATAACAATATGCATAAATATATCCATAATGCAAAATAATCCATTGTCAAACCTGCTTGGAGATGATGCTTTATTGCCGGCTTGTGTAAAGTTAACCAACTATGAATGACAATACATTTTGGAGGGAATTTAACATTTAAGTTTGCAATAAAATATTAATAGCTGCATTGCCGTGCTGTTCCGAAAGTGCCGTTTGCTGTGATCTTCCATCTACCGAGTTCCATGTGAATGCAGCATAACACGGAGCCGCTGGCTGCCCTGCAAACGCTAACAAATTGACCCATTTTGTATTATGGTGAAAATTAAAAGAAAGAACTGCACATGCCAGACACGTTTTCCATTCATTTATTCAAATGTGCTCATTTCACACACACCTCTGCGATTTGAATAATTTTGCAGGAACTTTAAAACATTCAGCCGGGCCACAGACGCACAAGAAGAGCTATTCCCCGCTTGGTGTAGAACATAAAGAACCACTTCCTCAAGCCACTGAAATCACAGACATCATAGATTTGGATGCTACAGCAGGAAAATCAGAGAAGATAAAGGGACCTTAACAAGTTTATTGTGTGATTTTGGCGATTGGGGATTCCTGCATGGGAGGGGGACAGGGAACGGGGAAAGGGGAATGCAATCTGTGATTTTCCCTAAATTGAAGAAAATGAAGGATGGACACTTTATTGCTTGATATAACATCTGGTAGACGGGCGTGGTTCTCGCCTCCAGGCGTCTGATCTACTTTCTGATTGACTGGCAACCGGCCGCACGCTGCATCAGCACCGGAAATGAGGTTCCCCTCCGGCGACTGGCGCAGATCCTTAGATCGGGGGAAACAATATATTCTTATCTGTAGCTGGCATTAGCACCGGTGAAAAGAAACATATAGCGCAGGCTTCAACTGTACTTAGATTCATTTTAAATATTACATGTATCAATGCAGATAGTTTAATCTGATGGGTTTGCCGTCTTTCTAAAGATTTTAAATCCTTTTTGAAAATGGAAGCTTACAATATAATCAAATAGTTTTTATATGTTATATTGGGAAATAAATGGATGAAAGCCCCGCATTTTATCAGGTTTTGATTGAGGTTTTATTGAGAAAATGTTTGTGAGACTAGAAACAGGTAGTTGCACCGCTTCCTACTGACTACCTACTCTAGCCAACGTGATGCTGTGGCTGTATGGTTGCAATTGCGGTAGTTTTAAACACAATGTGATGTTACTGCCACTTAAAACATGTTATACATGATTGGAAGCGACATTTTAATGCCTGAGTTGAAAAACAGCCAAACTATCCTTTAAAGCTAATGTCAGATAAAGAAGAAAAAATCTTAATTTTAGTTGTGGACATCAGTTAGCCCCAAAATAATTCAGGGCCATCCGCCTTGGCTGAGATCCAGCCCAAACCTAATTGTTGGGTGACTTGTTTGGGGTCAGTGCATTAATAGGCCTTTCTTTCACCTCAGAACGGCGTTGATTCAACTTTTACTTTCAACCAAATTAAAACGTAGACGTCCGGTCTTCCATTCCACTGGGGGATAGAGAAGAACCTGACTGTCTGACCATTACTGTACATGAAACAACTCCATTTATTTTTAATTTGATTTGGATTTTTTTCTTCAAGGTTGGAAAAGCACAGCTCACTTAACTGGCTTCAGGGGAAAAAAAGAGACTTAATTCACCACAATTGGGGGAGCAAGTTGTCAAGGCACTGTGATAAACCAAACCCTCTGGCAGAATTTGAGACCAAAGATGTCGGGTACAGGGTGGACATTTCTTGCCATCGCCACAAATCAACAACTCGCCGCAAAGCCAAAGTCTAGACAACAGCAACACCAGCACATGCAGGAAGGGGAAAAAGAAAAAAACATAACAAGGAGGGAACTAGAACAGAAAAGGCGGACGGAATTAGAGACCTCCAATTCCCAGCGAAGCCGGCAGTGATCATTAGCTCAACAAAGCGACTGACAGCTCATCCCCCGACCGGTGGCAGTTCCCTGATACATCATTTCTGCTGCGACTTGTTTGCTTGCTTACTCAAGCAGAGGTTTGACATTCTGATAAGAGGCTGACAAAGAGCCTCTGGGGGAAGATGAAAACTTTTTTTTTTTTTTTTAATGGAGTCAGATATTATAGACCTTATCTCCATCGTGAGGCGGCTCTTCAGTGAGACCCACTTGTACCGTAGGGTCACACCGCCGGCGCACCTGCGACAGGCTGCTATTCATTTCAAACGGAGCTCGGCTTCATCCAACCGCAGGGGGCGGAGCTATGACCCGAGCTCGCGGCTTTGCGGCGACAAGTAAAGTTGAGCAGACTTCAAATTTATGCAAATGAGCAGCGCCGGGCGACGTGCGATAGCCCCAGCTTTTTGGAACCAAGATCTACTTTTAAAGTTGCGAGTCTGCCGAGATCTACCTGACACGAGTCAACTAGAGACGGAGGTGGAACCCAGAAGCAGACACGGAGACGAAGTTTGGTAAACTGAGTAACTTTACTTGGAGAGCAAAAATAGAGGAACTGAGGATACAGAAACTTTGAGACGGAGGTACTCAAAGGAGCCGGGTAACATCACATATAGTAGGAATGACGAACTAGCAACAAGACACACTGGGGGAAGGGAATAAATACACATGGGGGTGATTACAAACGGCTGGGTGGCACAGGAACCAGGGAGACAGGAGGGAGACATCCACAGGGCCAAAGACGAACTGCAAGACGAGACCAGAGGGTAAAAATGAGAAGCAACACACGAGATTATGATAGAACCATGACACTACCAGTCCGAATAGGGAGCTGTAGTCATTACCTATGATAGACTCCCTATGTATTTAATATGCACACAACAATCAGAAAAGTAATCCAGATATAATAAAAGGTAGTTCTCTAAGTTGGAAAAGTTGAAATAAATGTATGTCTTTGTGTATGGGACCACTGGCACTGGGAGGAGGCAGCTAGTGTCAGGTAGTCAGGGCAGTAGGAGCTGGTTGCAAGCCTTAGGCAGGCCCCAAGCTGGTCATCCATCATTGTGGATCTGTACATTGACTTGATGATTTCTGAGATGAGAGAGAAAGCAGACTCGCACAAATAGGTTGATCCAAAATGCGCTGTGAAGTTCATGGCCCATCTTCTGAGGTTGGGAGACTTTTGTTCCAGCAGTGGGTTCCAGAATTCCTCATTCATGCCAGGTGTTGCCCTGGATTTGATGTCATTTTGCAGTGTGAGAATCTCATTCTCAACAGCAGAGCTATCCAGGCGGAACAGTGATACTACTTTGGAGGCAATGGGATCCACATCAATACCTGCACCAAATGGAAAACACAGATAGCTGGTAATAGGCTCGATGGATGCAAAGTCAGTAAAGCGCTTCTCAAATTCTGACAAGATGCTCTGGACTTGCTCCTCATAACGTGCACTGTCAAGCTGCACAAAGTCTTTGCCCTGACGCTGACGTTGCGCCTGCATGTGAGGAAAGTTCCGCGGGTCACAGTGTTGCAGCCTCCTTGACAGCAGTGGTAGCTTGCTTTTAAACGTGTTCACTGAACCGATCGTGTGGATTACATATTTGTCCTTGCCCTGCAGCTCTAAATTAAGCTCATTGAGCAGGTCAGTGAGATCTGTCAGCAACGCTAAATCCAAAAGCCACTGGTAGTCCTAGCTGTGCATATCCTGCATGTTTTGAAAGCTTCAGAAAATCTTTGATTTCAGGCAACATTCCATTTTCCAAGGATCAGAGTAATTGTCTTAATGATTACGCTGATTACGCCCCGACCACTGCATCATTATTGTTCATGATTTGTGATTTTTTTTTAAAGAAAAACTTCCTTTAAACTATTGATAAATTAGGAACACGTCATTTTATGTTTCTCCAACAAGGACAATTCTTTATTTTAATAGATGTCTAGACTAGTTACGTAGTCTTTTCAGGAGGCCTACAGTGTTATGTCCATCCATCTAGTCATACTAGGTAATGTATAGATCAAAGCTACAACACACAGTAATAAAAAGAAAATATATAGTAGGCACCGATATTTACCCTTTTCTATGAACACCACAGATATTTTGCTCACAACGTGCATCTTTTTTTATGCTGTTTGCTTAGCAAAATCTCAAAAGATGTTATATATTTTGTAAGTAAACAGCGCCACCATTTTAATTCAAAAAAGTACACATGGCATGTACACATCTATCTATATTATGTAAATTAAATATGGAAAGGGAGAGAGGTTTGCAATGTTTGGCGCGCCCACAACAGCCAGTCGATTTTGAGCCGACACACCCCCAAACGCCAGGGAGCAGAGACCTGGCGACGAGACGAGAGCGGCTTGGCTTCATTCAGCGCCCCCGTCGCCGGCGGTGTGATCCTAGAATTATGGTCTTTGTTGATGTAACACGCTCAAGGTTCTGGAAGTTAATCCGCTTCCCCCATTTTGTTTTGTTGCTCGGACATGGTGAGGTGGAACAGGAAGAGGTGTTTCCACAAATGCAAAGACTCTCCTTAGCGTAGTGTTTACAGCAGATGAACGAGAAGCTGTATCGCATGCGCTGTAAAAATTAAACAGTGGTCAGGAGTTCAATGCAAGTAATGGGGGACAAATCCACAATCTGCGTTCAGTGCAGGTCAATTTGTCAGGTCACCCATTTGGGTGTAACACCCGTACCAGATATGCGGTACAGCAATGAAAATTGCACCAGCAATCAGGGCATTGAGCATTACAACCGAATTTATCTTCTTAAAATACGTAATACGTTCGTTAAAATGGCTCCATGCTCACATTAGTAGTTCAATGCAATTAATGGGGGACAAATTCACATTCTGAGTTCAGTGTAATTCAATCTCTAATTTTAGTCATACTGTCATACTGCTGTGGCATTATGTTAACTGTGCCTGAAATGTGTTGTGAATTGTTGCACTGAATGCAGATTGAGGATTTGTCCCCCATTACTTGCATTGAACTCCTGATGCAAGTAATGGGGGACAAAAGGCTGGACTGCTGCGAGAATAAAACTACCTAGTAAATTGGTAATGTGTAGTAATTACACATCAGATAGTTGTTTACTGTACTGTATATAATATATAAACTGTAAATTGTTTTATCAGATTTTGTGATTAATATTTTACAGTCGTTTTTACACAATTGTGAATTATATCTTATTATATATTACACATAACGATGGGTTCTTTTTTATATCACACAGCATCATTCCCTGGCGTCCATTACGTGGAGTTTACGGTCCATAGCTGCCCTGACCGGAGTGTGGACATATCCAGTCTCATCAGGTCTGGACTGATAAACTGCTGCTGTCAAAATGTTAGCATGTCCTGTGGCAGCGATGGAGGCTGGACGTGTCACACACACTCACAGGTTAAACTGTACTGCAGCACATCCTCACCGTCCATTAATCTGCTTTATGACACTCCCACTCCCCTGCTGCTACCAGAGCATTTCTTCATGTTTATGGTTAAGGACATGGCAAACAGCAATGACAGAGAAAAGCCTCTATATATCTTATATATTGTATACAGTATATCCTATATCCTATATACTGTATATACTGTATAGTGATAGAGTGATGGCTGGAGGGATTTGATTTGAACATGACACGGCAAAATGAAAGAAAACAACCCATTTTGAGCACAGTCTCAAAGAGTGACAAGGGAAAAATAAGAAAAGAAAGGGATGGAGAGACTCACTCCGAGGTAGTATACAGGTATGAAAATGACTGTTGGGTAATTTGGCAGGGCTTTAAGATTTGTGATTACTCTTAGGGATGTGTTTAGGAAAAGGTGCTCGCCAATGGCCGTGGGAGATAACACTGCCAACATTTTTTATTCATGGAGGAGGGGAAGGATTTACGCTCTGGATGTATTTCACTCCAGACGAACAAGCGATTGGAGGGAGGGAGAGAGAGAGAGAGAGAGTTTAACATCCCTCTATATCAAAGCTAAAGCTGCTTTGGCCGCTGGGAGACATTGTTCTTCTCCGAGACGCCACATGGGGCAAAAACAGACTTTGCAAGTGTTTTATTCGCGAGCTTGTTTGGGCGTTTTTTAAACAGATCTAAGAGGGTAAATAAAGTTGAGTGTACAGAAGTTTATTCCCCAAAATCACTTTGTAGGGAAGGGGGAGCTACATACTGTATATATATATATATATATATATATACACACACCTGGAAAAATTAAATGACTGGAACTAAGCCATGGGAGGCTGCAATGCTGTTTGCTTTGTTTTGCAAATAACTCAAGCAGAATCATTTGAAGTCTTCAGGGGGAAAAGTGGCTGAAAAACCCACAGATTGTGACCCAGAAGCGAGAGGGATGACAGGGAGCGATGACTCAAAAAAATAAAGTGTAGCAGCAATGGTTCCAAGTAAGAAAATATGACCCATGATTGGGAATTAAGTTTGTTTGGCTGGGATGGAAGGTGGAAGTCAATGGAAAAAGAGAGAGCGAACTCGGACTGAATTGATTAATACTCGACAACGCTCACACTCAACGATTCCTGTGGTAAGAGCCAGTGCCTTGCTTAAGGTCAATGGCAGGAGTGTGAATCTAAATGCATGCTGTAAATCAGTGGTTCCCACCTGGTCTGGCCTCAGGTGCCAGATTTGTTCTTAGTCAATACTGTAAGTGACGACACAGTATAATTTAGGATTTCATCAAATGTGGAAGTGCAGTGATCCACAATGCTTACATGCATGTTTTAAACACAACACAAACCAAAAGGTGCAATAATGGCACAAAAAAACCCCCAATTAAATAAAAAAGCCATCAAAAATAACAACAACTAATTTCCTGAGCTTCCAAAATACCATTTTATCTGGACAGGAATGCAATGCGAATAGGCCTCAGGATAACATCAGCAAAAGAACAATCAACCACCAAATTGATTTGAGAAAGTGGACATATCACACCCGCATTCCACTCGAGATGAACCTGTGACCCAGTTTTGGAGCGGGACCCACCAGTTGAGAACCTCTGGAGTAAATATATTGTAGAACAAACATGCCATAGGATTAACAATATATTAATAATGTGTGTGTGTGTGTGTGTGTGTGTGTGTGTGTGTATGGTTTAAAAGGACAACACACCTGAATACACACCAACATGAATGGGACATTGGGATCGTCAGGACATATTAAATGTCGTGATAATCAAAGAAGATGTGAAAGCATTGGTTCAAATTGATAAAAACACAACTATTGTTTTTAGAGGGTTTTTGTTCTAGATGTCCCTATACACAATCTACTGTATACCTGAATTTGTGTGTGTGTGTGTGTGTGTGTTTTCCCCCTGGCCTTATTATTATAGTGTGCCACATAACCTTTCAAGCACTATATTCGGGGTAAACAGCCCTCTCTGCATTTTAGCAGGCTCGACATAGCGCTGACGCTACCTCAAACCTGTGATTTTTCCTTCTCAGTTAACAAGCCGTCTGTGTGCGTTTCGAGCGGTCGCCTCAAGTGTTGCGGTGCTTTTCGGCGTTTCAAGTCGAGTCGAACGACCTTTCTCTCCTCCTTGCCGGCGGTCGCCCGCCCACGGCCACCGGTTTGCACTGATCAGAGCGGAGACCCCATCCGCACCGTCGCCGTCCCCTCCTGCAACACCGGCCCAGACGACAGCCAGAGAGAACGACGAGAAACTGAGTGGGAGTGTGAGAAGCCAGAGGAAAAAAAGAAAGGGGTGCGGAGGTGGAGGGGTGGAGCTTAGATCGGCGGAGGATGGAGGATGAGGATGGAAATTGATTTATTGCGGGGCTGATGAGCGGCGGTGTGCCAGGAGACGGCGGGCGCTCTCCCAGCTCCGACATGAAGAAAAAAAATAGAAACTGGAACCCTCCTCCTCTCTCCGTGTAATTGCTGTGGGGGTCTCTGCAGACGCTCGAGAAAATGTACCCAACCCCCTCGATAGTCTATTTTCTAAAACTCGGTGTCAGGTTGGCACCAGGGGAGAGATGGCGCTGCCCGCCCTCGTAGGCTTAAGCACACACACTCAAAACACACACACTCAGGCGGACCAATCCTCGACGTGCGTCTTAACCAAACATGATGGGGGTCTGGCGTGACTTGAAAATGACTTGCCCGACTTTGGAAAATTCCATGACTTTTCCTACTGTGTGTCTACTACTCTACTGGTTTCCAACCGTTTCTCTGCCATGGCACACGTTTCACAATGAATCCCCACCACATACTAATAAACCACCGCACTGTGCTTATTGTTATTACGGCCTCCTGGTAGTTAGTGATGCAAGACTCGTGATGCAAACAACTCTTTCTTTGCTGGCTAGTCTCTTAAATGACTCGGAGTGGGCGAGCGAGTGTGAATCGTCGACTCAAAAACTGAAAAGAATTACTCAGGACTAGATTAAAAACAGAGGCAAAGGGGCGGTTCTAGGCATGGGCACCCCCCAGATCCCCACCACCCAGCCCCAACGTGGATTAGAAAGCGCTCCAAGTCTGTATCGGGTCGAGAGACAGTGGAAGTGAGGGATCCGGGCGCAGCAGAAGGGAAGACGGGGAGCGGAGGCGCGGCGT
>OMKR01000495.1:0-12244 GCA_900302355.1 Cyttopsis rosea
AGGAAGCCGTCCGGCCGCCAGCCCACTCACACCCCCTCTTTTACCCCCACAAACTCCTGCACTTCTTCGTCCACTGGACCGGATCTGACGCACCTTTCCGAGTTAAATCAGACAAAGGACTGGTCATCTCGGAAAAGCCGTCTACAAACCTCCTATAGTAGCCTGCCAGCCCGAAGAACTGCTTTACCTCCTTTTTTGTCTTGGGTCCTGGACTGTTGCAACTGCAGCGGTTTTATTTATCTGGGGTCGGACCAGTCCACCCAAGTGGTACCCCAGATACGATACCGCCCGCACACTTCTTTGGGTTGGCGGTGAGCCCCGCCTGCCTCAGGGACTCGAGCACTGCGCCCACCCACTGCATGTGCCTCTCCCAGCTGTCACTTTGTATGATTACGTCATCTAACGCTTTTGGAACCTCCTGCCCTAAATCATCCCCCTCGATTACCACAGTGGCTAGAGACACGGTCACCTCCTGCCTCCACATGATAGAGCTGTGTCGTCCCACCCCTGTCTGACCACTCTACCTCATAATTGATGTCCCCAACTTGCCGTGTGACCACAAAGGGTCCTTGCCACTTTGTGAGCAACTTAGAGCTGGACATCGGGTTGTCTCCTTGTCTCCGGGTGTACATTGTAATGTGTCGAGCCCCTCTGTCATATAAGCAGTGCTGCCATTGCTGGGCCTGGAGCAAGTTCTCCCGTGACAAGCTCTCCCAGCACGTGCAGCTTTTCTCGCAGGTCCATAACGTACTGAACTACATTCTTACTGGTGCTACTGTAGGCCCTTCCTCTCAGCGTTCCTTAATTAGGTCAGCACCCCCCGGGGCCTCCTGCCAACCACTTACGGCTATCGTCGTGCACAAACTTACGAATCATGGTCTTCAGAGTCTTATTGAACCCCTCCACCAGACCATCCGTCTGGGGGTAGTACACGCTGGTTCTAATTAAACAGACGCCCATGAGCTCTTAAAGTTTCCGAAGTGTACATAAAGGAAGTGCCCTGGTCGGTCAGGATTTCCTTCAGAACCCCTACCCAGGATGACCTGAAACAGTGCCTGTGGCACATTTTTGGCCGTAAAACGGCACTGCCTCGGGGTATCGGGTTGCATAGTCCACTAGGACTAACACAAAATGATGCCCAGCCGAACTGCGGTCTAATGGCCCGATGCGGTCCAGGTCTTTCGAACGAGTCCTGGACTAGCGGGAGGGGCTTCAACGGTGCGGTTGGTATGGCCGGAGTGTTGACTAGCTGGCACTCGGGACAAGTGGCACACCATTTACGCAAATCTGCCCAAATGCCTGACCAATAGAAATGAGCCATTATCTGCTGAAGTGTTTTCTCATGTCCGAGGTGGCCATCGGATTATAGTGAGCCGCCTGGAAAAGCATTTCCCGACGGCTATTTAGAAGCAACAACTAGGTTATCTTTTCTACTGAGTGCCACGGCTCACTCGATACAACTTGTCCCTAATCACCGATAAATATGGATGCGTGAGCGCGGCGTCCGGGCGAACTAACTCGCCTTAACTACCCGAGTTAAGGCGAGTCAGCTCAAAGGCCACGCATAGGGTATCATCCCGCGACTGCTCCAGTGGAAAATCATTTGTGGAGGAGGCCAAAGGGACTGGGACTGACCCCACGGCCTCCCCAGACGTACCCTCAGCGTCACCGCGTGCCACACAACACACACTTCCCTACCAACTGAGAGTGCACTCCCCCAGCCTCCATTAACGTGTCAAAACCCGACAGGTGGGAGCTAACCACAGCTTTCACCTTATGCTTTTTCTCCATATAATGAATTTCAAGCTGTACCATTGGATACGTGCAAACGTCCCGATGCACACACCGAATTTCAACCTGTGGACCATCGTTTGTGAGCAACCAGAGTGCAACCGGTGACCCAGATGACCTGGCCTACCTCCATCAGGGGCGCAGTCCTGTTGGAAGTGGTTGGGCCGCCCGCAGTGCCAGCACCTCTGCCCAAGCATTTGTGGGTCCCTCTGTGGCCCCACAGTGGTACCGCCCTAGGTGCGGGAGGGGGAAAGATAGGGGACAGCGCAGGAAGGGTAGTCAGCGTCCCGCGGCACCACAGAACATAGCTGGTAGGAGTTCTTCCTCCTTCTGGCCGGTGGGAGGGGCCCCAGGCGTAGAGACCAGGAGACCCCGGGGCGCCCGGATGGGACAGGCCTGTGGTCCTGGGAGCGGACGACGCATTGGCTCTCGTGGTAGGCAGCGGTGTGCCCGTACGCCGCACTGTGGTCTTCAGCCAGGGTGATGGCTGCCTCCAGCCTGGCCGGTCGGAGGCACCAGACCCAGGCAGTGGTACAGTGGGGCAGGCCATCCAGGAACCGGCCCAGTACCACCATGTCGAGGACTTGGTCTGCCGACCATGCCTCCACCTGCAGCCACCGGCGAGCTGCATCCTGCAGCTGTTGGGCAAAGGCGACGGGGCGGCCGATGCCGCCATAGTCGAGTGCCCAGAAGCGTCGCCGGTGACCCTCTGGAGCCCTCCCCAACCGCTCCAGGATTGCCCTCCTCACCACTGCGTAGTCCTGGCGGGCCGCTGTCGGCAGGCTGTGGACCACCAGCTCTGCCTCCCCCCTGAGGAGTGGGAGCAAGCGCAGCGCTCTTTTTTCGGTGGCCCATCCACACACAGCCACTGACAGCTCAAATATGGTGAGGAAGGCCTCGCCAACGTCGTCAGTTGTCATGCGCTGCAGGGGAGGCGGACGTCCTGACCCGCGGAGTGGTCCCGCAGAGTTGCTGGAGCGCTTCTCAATCGCCCTCCTGAGTGCACACCATGGCCTGGAGTCTGCTGCTGCAGGACCGCCAACTGCGCCTCCTGCATGCTGGCCAGACATTCCACAGCGACGGCTCCATCCTGTTCTTCCTCTGGTCCCTGTTCATGCGCCACTCGTGGGTGTGTCCAGCCCACGGTTCGGGTTTCCCAGGAAGAGACATAGCCAGGGAACAGTGAGAGCACCATTTGGTGTGGTTTTTAATAACAGAGTTTTGGGAACAAAAAGACACACTGGCCAAAACGAAAAAGCTGCGCAGGTTCGTGCTCCGGTCGGACATCGGTGATCATGGCGATCTGGTCCGCGGGTCTCGCATCCCGCACCACGCTCCCCTCTCTCACTCAAAAACAAAGGACATACTGTATATGAAAAGAACACCCCAGCCGAGTCAACCAATCAGTGTCTGTAGACCTGATCAAGTTGACTCGGAACAGCTGGTCCACTGCGGGAAGGAGCCAGGGCTGACTCCTGCAGATGTGCGCTTGACCACGCCCCCTCACCTGCCACACGATTTTCTTTTTTTATTTCATGTCACTACACAACAGTGTAAACCAAATATAAGTGTAGTATAACCACACCTTATGAAGAGCAAAAGCAGATGACTGACAGCACTGAACAAATAAAGAAAATTATACATACTGTATATAATATAGACAATAGAGTATATATAAATTATATAGATAAATCATTGATTGCTGACCCAGCAGATATGACCAATTAAGCCGCTGCCTACAGACCACGTTCTGATTGGTCAACATGCCCAACGACTTCTGAAAAGAGGTGAGAGGAGGATAAATGGATTAATGATGGACAATCAAAATCAAATGGCAATAGCCTACTTATAAAGGTTATATTAAATTATTGCGGATTGCAATTCGAATACGAACAACATTTTTCATCTCCAAGGGGAAATTCAGATGTTCAGCAGCAGATTGGGATTGGGTACAGGATTAGCACAAAATAAATCACAAATATTAAAACAAAACAAGAATTAAACAAAGTGACCATAAAAGCACAAAACATTAAAACACAGATAAGAGGAGAGGTGATAAGAGGAGAGGTTTGGGGGGGAGGCGATATGGTGATTATTTCAGGCTCTCCTGCACCTCTTCAACACACACGTAATGTCGTTCTCTCAAATTCACGCATGGCGGTTGCCTCTACCCTGAAAAAACGGGGACTGCCCATTTGTCCGACAGCCCATTATCCAGAAAATAAACGCTCATTGCTCCGAAGGCCCATTGCTCTGAATGGAAGAAGGATTATAATATCTGACTGCTAGGTTCAACACTTGCCTCAGTTGCACCCAGGAAAATCTGATTGTTATTCTGCATAATAATTAGCCATGTACTTTGATGGAAGATTTTTTTTAATAAAATTAAAATTTTATTAAAATTTAAATGAATCTAACTATGAGATAAATAAAGATATTGAGACACAATGCAATGCACATCAGAAGAGGAACCGAGTCCTGAACTGAAAAACACATGAGTGTATATAGCTCATGCTATTGTATTTTATTTGATAAAGAGAGCTTTTAATAAAAGTATAAAGAATGGTAATTAAAGGCAACAGCATTGCCTTCAACCTTGCAGACATCTGTAACAGATACCTGTTGGCGTTTAATAAGTGCCAGACGTACAGTATACAACACCTGACGGCATCAGGCACAAATGGTGCATTGCAACAATTTGCCCGTCCTGTACGGCGTTTTTTCACAAAAACATGCCTGGTGACGGTGAAAAAAACAAGGCGATTAATGACCCATTTCGCGTTAGATACTTGTGTGTCTGTCTGTGGGCGTTCGCGCACGTTCACGAGTATGCGTCGCGGCAAGCGACGAGCACGTGGCTTTGAAAATTACCAAGCGATGAGGTCACTGATCCCTTTTCATGTGGAAAACCCCTTCCAGTCGTAACGTGACTCGCGTACACCGACGTGTACACGCGCACGCACACACACACAGACATACACAAGCACAAACACACAGTTGACAATAATGTCTACTGACTTGTTTGGTTCCAGCTCTGCTATAACACAGCCAGCATAAAATGTCTAAGAGAAAGCCCTGCATTGCTGAAGATTGGACACACATCTATCTATCTATCTGTCTATAAACTTTGGAATAATCTTGATAAACTATTTTTTATAAATATATGGAACTGAGTAGTAAGTCATAAGTAATGATTTCAGACTTCCGGCATTATTGATGTTAATTTAATAGAAAGCATACTGTCTGTCTGTTGATGTACCCACTTTCTGTCTGTCTGTCTGTGTATCCAACTTGCCATCTCTCCACCTCCACATCTGACTATCTTCCCATCTTCCCTGACTTCTTGTTTCCTCTCCCAGGTATGGAAGGAATCGAGTGCTCCCTCCCTTGGGACGAGCGCCGCGTGCCCCTCAGCCTGCTATCCGAAGACAGCTTCCGGGAGTGCCGGGGTGCTCTCACCCTCACCGACTACCTCATTGTCATCTTCTCCGGCATCTCCGTCTCCGTCGCGGCCATTATGGCCAGCTTCTTCCTGGCCTCCACTGTTCACTGCTTCCAGCGGATCAGCAAAGGCAGTAAAGCAGATGAAGAGGAAGGGAACGACTGACGTGAGGGAGGAAGATCGTGTCAAAGCAAAAGTTAAAGCCTCCAGGGCATTAAGATAAGCTAAGCTGAGCTGAGCTAACCAGAGGTCGTATCCACCTCGTTCAACTGTCCGAATAAGTCTTTGGGGAGTGGAGACGCAACCGTGGAGAGGGTTAAGCAAAAACCAGAGTCATCTCAAACCACGTTAAAACCTGGGTTGTGAGTTTCAGATTCTAGGTCTAGATCCTATGAGGGTTTGAAAAAGTGCGACAAACGATCTAAATTACGGACCTCAATAGTGGATTGAGACGGCCAAAAGGGTGATGTAGGGTGAAACATACGATTGTGGTTCTGGGTTGTTGGCTGGTGGAAAACTTCACTGATTCAACTGTAGCATTCTATGGGGATCAACGCCGTAGGCAGAATATGCCGTCTGGTGAAACGCAGTGAAGAGCAAGGGAATAAAAAAAAATTGTTATTTTCTGTTCCTTTAAGAGAGGCGCACAAACTGAAACAGGAGACAAAGATCAACCATTTACTGTCTCAAAACGGGCAATCCATCAATAAAATATGACTGGTGAAAACCCGAGTACAGTAGAACTTAATTTATCCAAACCCTCTTCAGCCACTCTGTCAGGGGGCTGAAATGTTTTGTTGAATGCAACATGAATAAATACATACAACGTGCCACGAACATGAAAATCAATACATTGAAAACGTCCAGTCATATTTCCCATATTTCCCATCTGTAACTGAAATTTGAATGGTAAGTATTTCGGATAACTGAGTTTTGGATTAACAGGGTTCTACTGTGCTGTTGAGCTAAAAGGTTGTTATTTTTTCACAATTGCATTGGTTTATTTTGTTTATTTTAAAGGTTTTACTGATTACATATGCACTTACTTAATAATACATTTGTAACACAATTCTGACAGACCAGCTGTCTAGAAAGAGTGCCTTCCCCAGGAAAAACCTCACGGTAGCTCGCCAGATGTGGGTAATTATAGCAATTTCCAAAAATAGTATTTAGTATTTAGATATACTGTTTCTGCAGTCCAATAACTACCCCCCAAATGTGAATTTCCAAAAACGTATATATACCTAAATACTGCTATTTGACAAATGCTTTAGGCCCCCGGAGGGTGTCACAAGAGAAGGGATGTGATAAAATTGTGGACAAGTGGTTTGCACTAATTAATCACATCTTTTCAGAAAGAAACAATTTCTTGAAATCAGTCGAAATTCAGCTGCTATCCAGCCAACTACGTAGCTTTTCAAACTGAGCCGATTCTCCCTCGAACAGCGTGACCACATTAAGATGTCAGGGGCTTATCTGTGTTGGCCTCCTGAGATTCAGATGACACAGTTTTATGTTCTTCTGGGGTCACACCGAGAGTCAGACCGATTTGATGGGTTCATGAGAACTACTGGAAGAAATTAAATGAAGAAACAACAAATAAAACAAGAATAAAGTTCTTGTTTAGGAAATTTCCAATATGTAGGTACAGTATTACCGTTGGACATAAGAAATGATCAGTAATGCCTGAGATGTAAATTATGGCTCGGGGGTGATTTGTGCCGCAATTTTCACTATAAACCTTTAATTTATCCCAAAAAAAGGTCCTTCCTCCAGATGTCTATCCAGTGTTGAGCGTGCAATTTTTTTGAGTGCCAATTTTTTATCCTGTATTCGAAAAGGGCTTTCTTGTGCGATGAAACAAGTAAATCCAGAACTTAATTGTAAGGACATTTCTGTTGGTAACAAAAGGATGAGACGCTAATAAAATCACAACATTTTATGCAAATAGATAGCGAATAGAAGTACATTGAATATTCCACAACTGACAGTGTTGATACAGCGATTACGTATATAGGACAATGACTTAAAATCTAATTGGACAGATGTCCATAATACGAGGAAGGTTTCTTTAGATGTCATCGCTCCATTTACCATTGTATTTGATAGAGATTTTGCCACTCTGCACAACAACATTGGCTTTTCTCCATAAACATCGATAAGAACCCTCACCAAAAACATACAGAAGATCATCGTCTGACCAGCGATGGACCTTTGGAGTTGGTCCCTGGGTGCATTGCTGTATGCTGCCCACTGCTCCTGACTGCCCCCCGGAGGAAGGACAAGTCAGGAGGGGTTAAATGCAGAGAACAAGTTTCACCGGCCACCATTCGAAGCATGTTTTGTGTGTGTGCGCTGTGTGACAATAAAGAACCTTTCTTTCTTTCTTTCAATAGCTAATGGTGTGCCTTTGGAAAAAATTGCTTGCCCAGCACACCACATGTCATGCCTCTCTTCATCTCCCTCCACTGACTCCCTGAAGCTGCAAATCCTCGATGCTGGCCTTCAGGGCAGTCACTGGATCTGCACCCACATACATTGCCTTACGCATCAGGCCATACACCCCAACCTGCTCTCTGAAGTCTGCCAATGAGCAGCGGCTGGTGGTGCCTACACTGTGTGGAATGAGTTCTCAATCCAGACTCTTCTCATGCATGGTGCCCCAGTGGTGGAATGTGCTATGTTACACTCTGCAGAGACACTTGCAATCTTCAAGAAACACCTGAAGACCTTTTTTCAGGAATACCTGATTACCTGATCCGATCTTAGCTATGACTAACTATTCTTGTTTTTGTTGATGTTGATAGTATTTTATGTAGTATATGTTGATATGTCACTAATAACAGTATTTCTATTCTGATTGTTTACAGCTATCTTGCACTTGTATCTGGCTGAATTTAGAAACAGCTGCTCAGGCACTTAAATTTGAGGTTGCTCCAATGATCGATGTCTGCTTTGATTGTTTCTAGCCTGTCATGTAAGTCGCTTTGGACAAAAGCGTCTAATAAATGTCAAATGTAAATAAATGTCATGTAAAATTATCTTGGCGATTACTAGGAAACTGACCAGACACTGCGGCCAAAAATGGCACACTAGCGTACTATTTAGTATGCTAAATTGTATATGGTACTATTTAGTATGCCAAAAAGTGTTAATACAGTATGTCCTAAACCATAGTATGCTCAAATAGTATGTGAAAAGTACCAGGATGTAGGCATATCCCACAAGGCTAAATTCTAAATTCCACCAGATTCAAGTGCAAAATAGCTGTAAGGAATCAGAATAAAAAGTTGTGTTATTAGTAAAAAAAAATACAAATAATAGTAATTTATGATATACACTCTGTATGATAAGTACTATGTGATAACAACAACTTAAAACTAGTCAACATCATCAGCAACTCATATGTTGTTAGTGTATTATGCCAATACAACAACTTAAAAGGAATAATTTTACAGAGAAACTATATATAATATTATATAAGTCATAATAAAAAGTCAACATAATTGTTTAAAATACATTGAAATAACTGATTATGCCTGTATAGGCATAGAGGTCTCCTAAACTTTCGCTTTTGAAAATAATTGAACCGGGTTTGTTACCTAGACCTATAGATCTGTCTGTGTCTTTTCAACATATTTGATCTAAAAAGTGTTATGAGGCAAGACAGTCAAAAGAAAATGTAAATATAAGAAGAGGAAAGACATGATTCGATGCCTTTTCTCCCTCATTTCATCCTCTGTGTCAGGATAAGCCATTTGGAAGATGGCAGGGTGGAAAATGAGGATTTTCCTTTCTTGCCGTTGCCATGGTTACATGGCAAGTGACCAATCATGCAGGAGGTTCTCATGATGGAGGGAGTGTGTGTTCGGATTTGCAACGTCACCACCGATCATGGATGCACGCACACAAACATATACACACAGGCTCTCAGTGAAACATGCCTTTCTCTTAAAGGGCATGTTTGTTATTCTTCAAGCCAAACCGTTGGTTCCTGTCATTTACCGCTGTTCATAGCACAATCTCTCCAAACGCAAACCGGGAAACTGAGATGGGGACAAAAAGTCTTAAATGTGTGATTTTGAAAGGAGCTGAAGCTCTTAAACTGAGGAACTGAACCTGTCTGGTACGGCAGTTCCATTCTTTCTTGATATTTGCAGTGGATGATGCAGTGGTATCATCCCCTGGCGGTCTAAAGCAAGGCCTGCACGTTCAGCAGAGTGCAGTACTCAGGGTGAAAATAATGTGGCTCCAATAATAAGATTTTGGATATAGCACCCGAGTTGGCCACTACACCAAGTTGAACACTTGTTTGCAATTCGTCAAGGCTGTAACACTGTATCAAAGTTGACCAAGGTAAAACTCTATGCAAATTCACTGATCGTGATGATTGCATTGCAATAAAATTACATTAATTTAATTTGTGTCTGTACCACATTAAATTATGGATATAGCTATATGTAGCATATCTGTGCTGCTTCCCCAGTGTGTGATCCAACATGAAAGCCAACAGAATCCTTTCAGGCAATGGCTGTCTTTGACGGGGCAGTGTAATCGTGAGATCCAGATGTATATGGCCACTAACAGATCTGGGAGCTGGAACAGATGTCCCCCACCCCCTTGGATTATGATGCTAGGTGGCACGTAACCAGCCGGCCTGTGGCGTGGTGAGGCAGAGGGGTTTACGGGTTGTAGTAGTGTATTACTATATTCACATCTGCCACGATTACTGACTGGTAATACGGTAGGGATTTGGGGCAGCAGGGATCACGTGTTTAATAGCTCACAGATTTATGTGTGGCGATCAACACGAGCATCCTAGTCTTTGCAGGCGTGCATACAGTATGAGTTTGCAAGCTTGTTTGTTTATGTTGTAACAATATAAGACCTATGATAATATTAGGATTAGTTGGGCACCATCAAATTTATATGAAACTTGGAAAAATCGGGGTGAAGGGTGTTAATACTTTCTAGGTCTCTCTCAGGGAGTGGATTCTACCGTTCAGGAATTCCTGAACCTGGCTTCTGAAAAAATATCACAGACAACTGCTTACTCAATAAATGGGTATATATTTATAATAAAGGGTTAATAGTCAGGTAATGAGATGAGGTAGAAATAAAATAATGAAATTGTAAACTGTAGAGAGGAAAAGAGTAATTGGTAAAGGAAAAGATAACTAAATATCAATATTTGTGAGGATGGGAGAACTGTGTGTTTAAAGGAAAGTTATTAACAAGTTAAAGGGGAATTCGAGGTTGGTCTAGGAATTAAAGAAATAAATAAAAGGTTATCGACGTCGAGCTCTGATCACCAACTGTTCCAACCACTCTGGAAGCCCTCTGGACAGCTGGACGGGTCCCAAACCGTTGCTTTGTTCCTTCGGCTGACTCGGACTCCGATGATGACCGAGTCGAGCGGTTTTAGAAGGAAACAACAGGTGAGTTATTCCAAACTACACCGCGATCGGTTTAACGTCTGAGGGTTGGCTGGTCGCTGCTGCGTCGGTGATCGGTGTCTCACCAATGGATCAGTTTGCAAATCTGGTCCGAAGTATAGCTCGTAGGGAAGTTGAAAGAGTTCTCAAAGCGTGAAAGGGGAAACAACAGACAAAAGAAAAACATGAGGGAAACAAAACCACATGAGTGACGAACAAAGGAGGAAGTTTAGGGAAGCTCACGGGCGAGTCAACGGGGAAAAGTGCCTGCAAGATGCGGGCAATCTGTTTTGTGGCCTTCCAGAAGGGGCATGGTTTCATGACCAATACCTGTGTCTCGGATTACATTACGAGGCAATCCTCATGCGGTTCCCTCAGTAACTTTTATCTTTTAAAATTTTAAAGAAAACTTTTATAGCAACACCCAGTTCTATTTGGCCAATTCAACTACGTTAAGCATAGTATCATACCTATGTTCCATAAACAAGTCTTACAGAATTACACACATATTAAACACTCAGATACATTCCAATAGTGGAGTTCTTAATTCAGGATCAAGGATGCATGTACATGTCTTCTTCGTTGTGGCCACTAGATGGTAGCAGAGGGTTAAACACGAAACACCTTCATGCCTTAGTTTCTTTTTCTGCGGAAATAAACTTTGAAAGTGTGAGTTTCCCTATCTATGGTGACACCTGTGGAATTATATTGTATCACTTTCATTCGATTTTACATTTTATTTCATTTTATTTCAGAACTTTGAGGTAGTAACTCAGTCTTCTATAGACGGGTCTGTGTTGAGACCCGCATGGACTGCTAGTCCTGTATTGTGTAAATTCACCAAAAGGGGGGCCGTCCGTTTGCTCATGGGCAAGCAAATGGCCCGAGAGAGGTTGAGGTGGCCTTTGATGTCTGACCAGTGTCTCTCCTGCTCGCTGGGTCTCTGTGGGGGAGAAGCTCCAAGGAGAGATTGAGTCAACATCAGCCATACTTTAATGGGACCCCCTCCCAGGTTGGTCTCATTTGAACCCATAGGTTTATTTCACAAGTACTCTTCACAAAGTATCTCCTGTGGCCCTGTCCTGACCTTCTCCGGCCGGGTCTGGTGGCTCTTTCCTCGGCAGGGGTCCTGATAGGAAAGAGTGTTAAACACTTTGCCTCTCGGGTCTTCTTTCATTTAAAATGAACATCTTGTATTCCACAACTTAGAAATAGTGTGTCAGAGGGACTGTTCCCACTACAGTGTCCTGATCTTTATTTGGGACAAAACGTTGAGAAGGCAGAGAAGCCTATAAGAAAGTTCAAAGTTCAAAGTTCAAAGTGTTTTATTTGTCAAATGTACAGTACAACACAAGGTCATTCTGGACAATGAAATTCTTGTGGCAAGGCAAGCAACAACTACGTAGTAGGCACAAACAGATAAGACTTTAAGTACAACAAAGACTTTAAGTACAACGTACAGGTAGAGGTCACATGTAAGGGCACGAGGTCGAAAGTGAAACAAGAATAGATGCTGACACAGGAAAGGAGTCGACAATGGATCTTACATTGGTATCAAATAATATTGCTCACGTAT
>OMKR01000500.1:0-11978 GCA_900302355.1 Cyttopsis rosea
ATCCCCTGCGGGGGTCTGGCACCGCAGGTTGGGAATCAGAGTATGTTAGAGTATGACCAGTGAACATTGGAAAAAGAGTGGGATTGTTCAGAGTCGACAAGTAGTGTACATACTGTACTTCCTGTTTCCCTGCATCGCGTTCCTTACTGAGCTGCTGTAACACTCTTATCTTATCTTAAGTATCACTGTGCATAACATTTTGTGTCTAATGTAAAAGAAAGTCAACGTAAGACAAATGCTGCAAGTTTTGTTAACATGCTGCCACTGATATTTTAAACATATGATATATATTTGAAAAAGTAAAGTACAATTAAAACTGGTTTTGAACCACCGGGCTTCCAGTTTGACCCATTGAAGGAATTCATTAGAATGTTTTCTTATTCAGTATTTCTCACTATGTTGCTTCCATGTCACTTGAGAAGCGATACCGACGTGTCTGGGAATTGCTGGACTTTGTTCTGGGTGTCCAAGCGCAGGCATTCCTGGAAGGCCAGAAGGAATATTCGGATTCTGAGTGAATGCGAGCCATGCAGTTGCAGAGCAGGTGCTGACTCTGTAAATTATGCAGCTATTACCATTTGCCGCGCGCCTTTCTGTGAGAACAAGAACTAGTCTCGGAGTTTCAGGATTTAATTTCTGTTTCATGTATGGTACAGTATGAGGCATACTTTCAATTCCAGGGCGGTAAATCCTAGTGTTTGTGGTTGTTCTTCCAAGAAATAGTTTCTGATGACTCCTTGAAAAGACCGCAGAGGGAAGTGAATAATAATTTGGCTCTAGACACTTGATTTGCAGCCGTCCAATAGGTGTTACTGTCTGAGCCAACGATTATAAGACTATAGGGGATAAGGCGGCCGATATAATACAGTATATGATGCATTTTGTTGGACCGTGCTATTTGCCAAGGTTAATTCATCATACGTGACCAGTAAATATTGGACATTACATTCAGTAATGGGCCGCTCATTTATGGGCCTTCACGTCCCATTTTGCCGTGCTGATAAAAGAACAGTGAAATGTAATGTCCCGCTATCTTTGATAATGTTGACTCTGTCTCAAACTCAAACACAGCAGCTGAGATATTCGATATTGACCGCGGGGTGCAGCTTTCTGCATGGCCACTCCTCTAGTGGGCGAGTCCTCCCAAGAGGGCGAGTCCGTCACACCCGTCCATAACCTACACAACACCATTCACGCCAGGAATTCTACAGGATAGTTTGCAGTTTGGGGGATTTGTGCCACTTTCTGTCTCATGTTTCTCTCAAAGTAAGTGCATTTTGTTTTGTGTTGTCCATGGAAGTAATATTTCCCTTTCTCTGTATTATCTTGTCTATATGGTCTGCTTGTCATTGATTGAATAAATAAATGATAGGCTTTAAGTTTCCACATAAGATGGACACTGCTTTCAATTTACGCTAAGAGGGTCTGAACTAGGGGTTTGTTTCTGGTGGCACAAATAATATACTGAATGCTATTTCATCAACACTTTCTGATATCTCGCCCAGATAGGTGAATGTCACAAATAAGGTTAGAGTTGTTTTAAGAATTTAAGTGCTTGTCATAGTCTTTAGTGAGCTGACTTCATCTGAACTACAGTTATTATCCTCTAATGGTACATGGGCTGTGTGACTTTGGTAAACCTGGATGAGGAGTAAATAGTTACTTTTTTCTCGACGAAAAATCATTTATAGTGTAAGTTCATTGAATATGAATCTGGTGTCAGTTCCCTCTCTTTTTAGGTATTCTGCGTGTAATGTTATTTCTTGGTTTATTTGCTGTATTTCATTCGTTTTTCTATGTATTTTAATTTATAGTGTGTGGACACACTTGATTCCTTGTAAACAACTCCGGTATCCTACATACCAGCGACTTGTCTCGGCTATCTGAGAACAAACCAGAGCAAACCTTGGTGAGCCAGTTAATGATCAAGCCATCAGTTTCCCAACTTGCGTTTTGCCACGCCCAAAATATGTCTCATATGTTGCGGCAGTGAGTTATGATCAGAGGTGAGACAACGGTGATAAGATGATGTCAGAGACTCAACGTGCAGTCACAGGAAACTCTCGAGACTCATGAATGTGGACTTAACGGCTATGACTGGATTCTGGGATCAGGGACAACTTTCACAATAGGGCGTCCTTCCAGAAGCAGGTCAGCAGCGTCTCAACAACACCAGCAAGATTTCTTTATCTGCTGTGAGGTATGGCCTTGCTACTCCAAATTACGCCAAATATCTTGAGCTCAGCCCCCTTTGATTTACTACATTGAGCTTCGTTAAATTAATAAGATACTTCAGTGGAATGACTTGAGCTGTAGGCCGGATTTTTTTGTCTCCTTGGTGGAATTTGCCTGTGGTGATGCATATCTCATTGCAGCAGAGTGTTCTTTTTGCCTGCAGGTGTTAATAGGTTGTAGTTCAGTTTGAAACATGATTGAAATGTGAAATGTGCAACTTCACTAATGGAATTGACATGTTGAAATCTGAACACTGAAAAGTCAGAAAAGTGCAAGTTTCACCATATATGTTATTATGTATGTTATTGTATATAACATATTCCGTTCACCTCATGCTTGCGGTAGAGGTGGAATGCTTAAATGAAAACCTATTTATGTGAAACTTGTAAAACTGGAAATGTTATCTTTGAAAAGCGCCATGAGTGCTCACAAATCTGGAGATAACTGAAACTCAACAACTTTACAGGGCATGGTGAACTTGGATGCTATCTTTTATCCGAACCCCTGAAGAACAGTGGCAAGAAAACAAACCCAAGCGATGGAGGGAAATGGAGAGATAAGTGACACCGACAGTGGCATCATTCTCCACTCTGGTAAGGAAGTGCTCATTTATTTCCAATGACAACACAACTCTATGTGAGTTGTTCTCTTCCTCTAAATTAGGGGATGCACTCTCATTCACATTTACTCTCAAGTAGAGTATTTTGTTTTAGACTTTCTTTGGACTCTGGAAGTACTGACCCTGACCACGGAGAGCGGTATATAAATGGAAATTTATTTAAAGTTTCATTCATATAATGATAAACAGTACAAGTGTTTTGCATTAAGCAAAATGGTCCAAACACAATTGGAGACGATTACATCATATTCATATGACATGAATGCATTTGGAACTATATATAGAAATAATCTATATTCACAGGTCAAATCATCCTTTCAGTCAACTGATGTCTAGGGCTGTAGGTAGTAATCTTAGGAAAGCAATCTGCTCGGTGGAGAAAGAAAGCTGTCATCTGAGAGCTGAATTTGGGAGGAATTGAAGTAAAGGCGCATTTGTTTGTCCATTGCAACTTGCAACAAATGTTATTTGTTCCTATTTTGAAAGCCTCTTTGTGCGAGTCAACATTGTTGCAGATCTTCGTGAAGGGATCCTGGACAATAAGGAGAATGGAATGCCAGATGGATTTTAAGAGCAGCACTTTAGAGTCGCAATGACACCATGTGATTTATATTGTAACCTGAGTGATCACATGCTCGCGCACAGTTGAATTATCCATGTCAAAGTGGGAGTCGTCCCATCATTATATGTTGTTGAGTATTAAGACATTGCCAGGCAGTATTTTGTTTCCAGACTAAACTTTTGGACTGTCAGTCACACAACTTAGATTGGCCCGCATTAACGTGGCATTTTCAATTGAATGTGAAATTGGACATTCTTCAATTACCGCCATGTTCTTCCTGTGCGCACATTTTTGCAGTTGAAGTCACAAATACAATCTATCCTTTTGACAATGAGAGATTATCTATCATAAAGAAAGGTGGTTGTCACTACAATACTGCCTTGGTGACCAGTTTAAAGCCAGGTGTTCTGTGACCTGTTTGTCTGTCACACCCTGCGCTCACACTGACGTCAGTCTGCACCGACAAGGATTTCATGAATAATCCCTGAACCTATGAAACATTTTGTCTAGAGTCTTTTATAGCCCTGAGAACGATCCTAGAGCCATTAGTCACCATAGACAGACTGCTTGGACCTGTTACATAAAGATGTAGGCCGAATCTTTGAACTAATTACCAGAACATATGAAAGCCAGTATGAGCTCATGCAGTGGTTCTCAACGTGGGGTCCGGGGACTGCCCAGGGGTCCTTCAAGAGGTTTCACGGGGTTCCCAACAAAATTGTTAATAGTTAAACTTCACCATTATTTCATTTATATGACGGTAGCGTTAGAGAATGTACAATAATGACTAATAATAATAATCTAGTTTTACTGTTATCTCCCTGACTACAGTATAGACACAGATGTGGAAGTTTGGACTGAATCATATCAAAGAATAAAAAAAATTTTAAGATTGGGGACCCTGAGACAAAATCTTGTCAAATGGGGTCTGTGGCCTCATGTGTATCAAATTGAGGGTTTTTGGCTAAAATTATAATTTGTAGCTGAATAGAATGTATTTAGTAATTTGTATTATGTAAGTGATCTTACCTATCTGCTCTCTTAATATTAAATGACAAAATTTTAATTTCACCAACAATGGACATTAAAATATAAAAAAGCATGATCATTTCCATCATTAAAACACAATTATTTTTATTTTGTATTATTTTTGTATTTTGTATTTGTATTTCCATTCATATTTACATAGTGAGAAAATGTACTATGTTAAGATTGCAAATGTTGGTACCATTCTGCTCTGTCGTATTCAAATCATATAACGTTTGTTAAATTGAGTTAATTTGTTCTTCTGCTGTTTGGTGTTCCAGGCTGCGACAGTCCTACGACCAACACCAAGGATGTGACCACGCATACGCGGGCCATGAAGCTGAAGCACCAGTCGCTCCAGGAGCGGCTGGAGCTCTGCGTGCTGGAGCTGAAGAAACTCTGCATCCGGGAAGCTGTGAGTGCCCGTGTGCTCTGGAAATGAGAAAACAAACATGTTTCCAAAAGACCAGTGACACGCATTAAGCGTTTGTATCAGCAAAGGGTTATTAAATTATATTGATCTAAAGATTTCTTCTCTTACAGGAAGCCACCTTAAAGGAAATAAAATTCTTTGTTCTGGCCTTTTTTGCTCTGGAACGATTATTTAATTTGGTTTAGTTTTCTAAGAACTACATGATTGCCGACCTTCTCTTTTTAGATTTAAGATCCTATAGTGAGATTAGGCCGCGCGACATGACTGTCAAAGGTGCTTAACATTTCCCAGCCACGTATTCAGCCCTGAGATAGCTTCGACCATTGTAGCGGCTGTCTAGAAAAACCCCAGAGCTGACAATTCCTCCTTGTTGACAATTGGGCTTGGCATTCCTGTCGGGACACGCTGGGGTGCACTAATGGAAGGGATCTCATGACACCTCCCATCTTTTCAGTGACAAAAGATGAACTAAGACCAGAGGTAGCATTTGCTTTGTTTTGTGTCTGTCTTGATGACTCAAAGCAGCGCGGCGTTCGGAACACTGTAGTCAAACTAAACAAACTGTACTTTTTCGTGGTCGAGTTTTACGTGTCTTGGATAAACGCGGACCGTTTATATCGAACCCAGCAAAGAGAGTGAGCCCCTAAGAATGTGTTGTGAAACGGAACCCTTCGCAGCGGCGGCATTGTGCAACTCACTCCTCGAATAACTTGTATGCCTGAACATGTTTTTTAACAGATATAGGATACAGTATTTTTAAACACTGGGACAAACTTATCTTCATTGGTAATGTGGAGCTGGACTTTCTAATAGCTCCCAGAGCATTCTGCTATGTTACCCCAGCTATTCACACAAACCTTTTCAACTATTGATTTGTTGACTGTTGATTTGTTGATCCTTTAGGAGCTGACAGGCCAATTGCCAGCTGATTACCCTCTGCTGCAGGGAGAAAAGCCCCCGAAAGTCCACAGGCGGATCGGAGCGGCGTTTCAATTAGACGAACAAAGCATCCCGCGAGGAGCCGAGGTAGTGCATGCCCGGGCCTGGCAGTATCTCGTTGCCACCACACTCTATATGAATTAGATATTACAGTACAGTACTGTATATCGTGTTTCATGTGCTGTCACTCACGTGTCTCCCTCATGCCCGACAGGACTCTGAAATGAACTTGGTGGACACCGAGCTAGCCCTTCAGCTGAAGATATACGAGGCGGCGCGCAAGCTCTGCCGAGAGGAACGCCTGAGCAAGGCCGTACGCAGGAACCGGCTGCAGCAGTGCAAGCGCGAGGAGCGGAGACTGAAGGAGCTGCAGGAGTCGGCCTTCCACCTCCGGCTCCAGCACGGCCGCTCCTCACCACTCCCTGCGTTTAACATCAGCATTCAAGGTAGGTAACTCCCTTCCGTTCCACACACAGCATGGCATTTACTGGAATAATAACCCTTTAAAAGGAGTGAGCCGAAATAAGCATTAAACCAATTAAACTGGTGTTTAGTAATTCAAGGTTTGAATAAGTGTTTTATTTTCCAGATCAGGGAACCTCTGACGACAGTTCTCTATCGGATTCAGCTCTGCTCGATGAAGGTGAGATTTCAGTGACGAGTTCTAACCCTGTTTGATGAGTTGTCTCAACAAGACCACATTCACCCTCCTGTTATTAGCTGGGTCAGCATTCAGTGGGTCTCGAGAATCATACCTGCAAGCAGTATCGGAGCAGAGCCAAAGGTTCAAGAGGTTTTGTGAATGGGCACAAGATTTGTGTTCCGAACCAATGTGAGCAAGTGGGTTTTCTGTTTCTAATTGTCAATAGAAATGTATATGAATTATAGTGCGTTGTTTAGTAGGTCTGTTGTAGGTAAAATACATAATTTCACTGATCTTTTACCTTACCTACCACAAACAAATGACTCTCATAATCTTTCAATTTCAATCAATTTCCTAGGAGAAATCCAACTAGGTAGGCTAGTTTTAGGACTCCTAGCTTTCATGGTAATGAAGATGTAACATTGTTAGCGTATCTGTCAGTAAATGAGATACTTAAGAAATTACCATTGCATAGCAGGGCTAGTAGACTAAATGAGACTGTGATATATGTTGGTAACCCTGACAAATACTACTGCTGCATTTCTTCTGTCTATAAGTGACAAGGATTTACCCGACAATACAATAAGATTTATTTCCCTTTTGTATCAACTACACTTTGATGTATTTAGAATTGTTTTTTCCTCCTTTCTCTAGAAGCGACCAGTCAGTCATCTCAACCATCCTTGGGACTCGCTACTCCAGAGCAGTCACGTCCTTCCCAGACACCATCTGTGTCCTCACTGGCTCCTGAAGAATCCTCCATCTTGCTTCCGTCTGTGGCCTCGCAGCTTTCACCGCTAACACCGAGCCAAGTCACACCCAGCCAAAAAACACCAGGCCAACTTGCTCATCCGAGTGTTGCGCCCAAGCTCAGTTTGAATTCTACTTTTGAAGACGATGTCCCTCCCATTCAGCACTCCCCCTGGACAGAGTCCAGCCTGGACCAGCCGTATCAGAAGTCCAAGAAGTCCCGCTCCACTAGTAGCAATTCAAGGTAAAAGAGAATGCGCTCTCTTTTCTAGTAATTGTGTGAAGCTATGTGTACCAACTGTAGCTATTTTTGAGCTGTTTTGTATAATATCTTATAACACTAGTCTCATACACTGTAACAATTCAGAGATTTGCATTGGATGTTGGTTGTCATTGGAAATTTTACGTCAACTCTGTCTATCAAGACCCAGTTCCCAATGTTCATTTTTACTGCTAAAAGCATGTCAACGATACCAAAATTCCCTTTTCTCCTTATTGTCTATATAGCAGCCCAGCCTCCACCCAGGTGTTGCCGCCCTTAGAGGCCTGTTTAGGAAACTCTCCCCTCCCGCTGCAGTTCTCCCATCTGAGGTTGTCCCCCAGCCTGTCCAGGAGCAACCCGTCCACACCAGAAATGCGTCTCCACCGAAATCTCTCCCTCAGGTAACGTTACTTAGAAAATCACACAAATGTGTTACTAAAGGGGAAGGTAAATGCTCACACACATTGACCTTGCACGATAGAACAGACCAATGAATTGACGTGCAACATTTTGTTTTCTTCAGGATATCCAACCCTGAATCTTCATCCGACTCGGAAAAGAGCCGAGGCCGCACCAGAAACCCAAGGAGACGATTGACAGACTACACGGTGGCTTTACCAGAGTTGCAGAATCTGGCTAACTCTGAGGACAGTAATTCTGAACACTCTTCAGCATCCTACACAAGCTCCATGTGTCAAGAGCTGCCCTGTGATTTCCCCAAAAACAACCAGCCTCCGACCCAGTACCTACACTCCAGCCCGACCGGCAGCCACGGGCCGCCGGCCTACACAAGCCCTGTTTTTTACCAGAACTCCAGACACCAGTCCAGCCCCAGCTTCCACAGAGGCCACTACCCTGAGGATGCGGGATATGGGTTTGACGTCGACATGGCGAGGGGCTACTACAGCCCCCACGCCGCGCATCCCTCCACCAGACACGACTACTGGTACACAGACGCTCCTGTGCACCCAAAGGTGGCGGCGCGCTTCTTGCCCCCCGATGCCAGACTCTCCCGCTCCCCGTCGCTATGGGAACATCCACACTACCGCTCCTGTGGCCTTCCACGGCAAGTGGTGAACGAGGAGCTCAAGTCGTGGCACCAGCGCAGCCAGTTCAAAGGCCCCAGGCCGCGCTCGCTCGATCGACAGGGAGCCGTCCGCGTGAAGAACACGCCGGAGCGGGCAGCAGCAGTACTCGCCCAGAACAGGAAATACCAAGAACAGGTGAGCGGGGAAAACCAAAGTAATTTATAATACTGTCCTATTGTATCCTGAGCTCAAGGGTTTAAAATAGCAATTAATGTCTTTGTAGTATTCGTAGTAGTATTTAACATAAATGTCCTGCATTACACACTTTTTTTTCAAGTTTTGCTCAGCATTGCTTTAATAGTTTTCTTTGTCTGAAGGTTTAACTAAGATCATGCCTTGTTTCTGTTTGTAATGTGTAGATCATCCAAAGAAGGATTCTCCAGAGGAATGGCGATGATACTCCGGGGCACTGGACTGTAGAGGACAAGATTGTCAGTCAAGTATAACGAAACCAGACTGCAAACCGGCTGATTTTCTTCAGAACGTCATTTAAATGGCAGAAAATGACCACACAATCATTGTAATCGTCTGTGAAGTCAAAAGATGCCTTAAACTAACCTGGCGAGTTAAAGTCACTAGAGAACTTTAATTAGTTTTTCTCAGCTCCATAACTTTAGTTTCTGGGTTGAACTAGTTCATTTTAAGAGCTTTCAAGGAAGTCAATTGAATACATAATTTGTTTCAGTGACTTTGTTCTTTTATGATTTTATATCAAATTTTCTTTCTGGTATGCACTGAATAGTTTATGATTTAAATTGAAAACCATAGAATATTTCTATTTAGCTTTAAAGTCAAATATCTGTATAATGAGATTCAAACAGTAGTGGCCTGGAGGTCCTTGCCTTTCTAGATCCATTATGATCATAATGAATTACTTTGGCTACTTGCCATCTTATATTTGACTAAATTGTTGCTGGCAATATGATAATCACACAGATTTAGCATTGTCTCAATGCTTGGTTGAAACTGGAATATAGAAAGGAATTTTCCCACTATTTCCCTTGCAGTACACTCCTTTTTTTAAAATCGATATATCGCTTTAATAGCCAACATGTGAAAATGGCGTTAAGAAGGATAATTTCTTGACAATTATTACAAATGTTCCAAAAGCTTGACACTGGGTCAGATCCTCTGCAAAACCTAACTGTGCATCGAGGTTAAGTGTCCTGGCTGATATATTAACTCACTGTTAACACATCGTGCACACAGCTGTTTGCTCGGAACTTCTGCTTCATCTATTCTTCTCTTCAATGCAACTACACGAGGGGTAGTGGAGCTGGAAACGGTACTTTTTTGTTCACATTGGCTGCTAATGTAAAAATTCACAACCACTCGTAGCCGTCAGGTTTCAGTGTACTGTGTCCTCTGATTCATTTAGGTCGACACACCCTCTGTATACAGTGGGAACTCTAGATCATGGGAAAAATGGCGTTGGTGTGCTCAGTCATCAGAGAAGCGATGTTTACCCGAGAGGCGTTAATACAACATGGTTTAATTCGTAAAAAGGGTTTATAAAAATAATAACATACTATTAGTGTATTATTTGACTGCTTTGCAAATGTAGCTGCCATGGTAGAGTGGCCTGTGTCTCACAGCCCTATTTATTCATTAACTTATTAGGATGCACACCACTGGAATCAATACAATTTTAAATAAAGTGTAACTACAATCATGACTGAAAAGATGAAAGTGCTAATTTTCTAGAGAAAAAAAAGATTGTTTATATTTGTAACAAATAACAGATTGCAATGTGACCTTTTGTACCTGTTTTTACTGATGATTCTTTTTTCTTATTTATCATTTTGTCAACAGTAGAGTAGTTTTATAAGTGAATATACAGATGAAATGATGTTAGAAAAATGTAGTTTATTTTTTTTTTAAAGCATTTCCCTGTGAATGTAAAGAAAGTAATAAACTTCAATTGTGACATATTGCTGAACTTTATTTAAATTCACTGAATTAATTCACTGCAATTATGTCAGTTGTTAATAATAATAATAATAATTAATTACCATTTAACTCAAACAAAAAGCTGTTATTGTTTTGCTATAAAGTAGTTTAAATTTATTAAACTACTAACTACTACTACTTAATTTACTTAATTTTAAATGACCTACAATAAAAATTTAATAATTGATTAGGGACCTTTTAATGTAAAGGCCCACTTTTAAACAGAGCTAAAGTGGTTGTGTTCATAAGTATAGAGAATGTGAAGTTTGACGGTTGCTATGGACTCCCGGTCGCCATTTTGAGAGGATCACTTCCATTCAATTGCATAGAGAAATAGCTAAAATATACGAAATGTACAAAAACTGAGAAAGGAAGGGAAGAAAGAGAAGGGTCGAGGTTTCACACGAGACGGTTGCAAGATTTTCTGTGGCAGTTTGTCACCGGATGAGGCTTCCGAGACGACTTTTAACTCGAAGGTTTGCCGACCGACGTTCACAGTCAATGCGAGCGATCCTCCCAATATGGCGGCTCGCTCCAGAAATGTGTAGTGTAAATTGAATACACCAACACAAGGGTTTAGTACAGTTCATAAGGATTGTCGAATTATCAACTTGTTGAAAAACATGATTATTATCTTTGTCTTATAGTCAAAGAGTATATTTGAATATACATTTATATTATAATATAATATCATACACAGTATAATTATTTTAATCATTTGCTTTCCATCCACTGTGTGGCCTAGGTGTGCCATGAAATTTTTGTCAAATTCCATAAGAACAAGCTCAAGTTTCACAATGAAAGTGAATTATTATTATTATTATTATTATTATTATTAGGCCTCAACAATTAATTACATGTTTATGCTTATGACGCTTATGAGTGCTGAGTTCGATGGGGACTCGGAAATCTGCAATTCCAAATCGGTAATCCCCACTTCCACACGAAATGTGTTCCATTGCTTCTATTCGGGAAAACATGGACGCCTGCAGCGAATCAGTGTTTGTTGGGCAGGCTTGTTGATTCTACAAAGCTAAAGAACGTATGTCAACATAACGTGAAAACGATAGAGCAGTTTAAATCGACGTTAGACGTGTTTTCAATTGAAAACACACGGAAAGGCGACCTTGTTCACCTTTAACGGTGTGTGCCGTGACTGCCGCCGTGCTGTTCTGACGTCCGGTCTGTTTTCTCGCCTAATTCGGGTCCGATTCCGGGAGAATTCCGACTTGGAATTCCGATTTAAATGGCCGCTGCTTTGGATTTCTTCCAAGTAGGAGGAGGTTGGAGTTGTCCGAGTTTCCGACTCCAATGGAACGCAGCATTTTCCATTGTGCGTACGGTCGTGACGTCACACAAAGTAAAAGCCGAATCTCGTTGGATTCACCTGGACAAGCGCTTAATTTAGTCCGATTATTATGTTTATTTTTTTTTCAAGTTCGGGAAAATGTGTTTATTAAAATAAAAAAAC
>OMKR01000507.1:1889-12952 GCA_900302355.1 Cyttopsis rosea
CACAAACCATTGGATTTCCTGAAATTCTTGTGGTAAGATTGGTGTAAGTACCCTGCCTACATTCTTCTCTGTTTCTCCTAATGCTCTTTTAGTTCTTGGTAAACGTCCCTCCTCTGAGTCTATTGTGTTGTTGTTAATGTTGGTAATGCCTTTTCACACATTGTTTTGAGCACACTCAGCTAAACATGCATCTATCAGTGTTTGTAGGTATTGAGACCAATATCCTTGTTTTTTAATATTCATCATCACTTCCCCCCTTGCACAATGGTCAAAACCATGCACATTGTTGACGAGGAGTTGACAGGGCTGTGGGTGCTAATATTACTCCATTATGGGCCCTCCACAAGCCATTATCTGCATTTTTGTCCACTTTCTCCTGCATTCTTATGATGTTGTCTAAACTCGGCAACGCTTCGGGCATGATCAATGGTGCTTGAATTCCTATTGCACATTTCGACACTTGTTTTGCTACTTCATCTGCTGCATTATCTATGATTATGTAATCATTGCCTTTTTTATGCGCTTGACACTTACTTTACTTACATTACTGCCACCTGTTTTGGTAACAGTAATTCTGTCATTAAGTTATACATTTGAGTGTGATGAAGGATGGGCGTGCCATCAGTTTTCTTGAATCCTCTTTGTTTCCACACTGCCCCAAACAGATGACAAATGCAATGAGCATATGCAGAATCTGTATAGATATTCACTATTCGTCTGTCACCCTCTCTACGTCTCTCTACTGCAAGTTGTGCTGAGCATGGTTGTGGACAGGCCTCATTATGGATTGTGATGTACTGTTGGTCTGCTTGGCAGCGTACTACAGCGAAGCCTGCATGGTTGCCAATCTGATCCTTGAAGCATAATCCACCCACAAATACCTCATCGTTTGCATCTGCTATTGGGGTGGACATTAATTCTGGTCTTAATTTTGTGTTCGTACTCATGAGGAATAATTTCTGCCGGGTTTTCCAATGAACATCTTTTGATTGACATCCGTATATGTCAGCAGTGCTAAGTTCTTCAAGAGTCTGGCATTGGTTAACACAAACCTCCGTTGTTCTATCATTTCCATTACTTTCTGATGGGTATATATTGTTGCTGGATACATCATTGTGATTGTCGACGCTTTGTCATATGCATACTGTATGGCCGCTAGTCCTTGGTAACGGTGGTGGGTAAAAATGGTGGGTAGCCCTGTTCTACTGCATCTAGTTTAGTTCTATAGTATGCTATAGCTTGTTTTTGATGGCCGCTGGATGTTTCCTGCATTAAAACAGATGAAGCATAGCCTTGGCTCCGATTGGCTACATACAAGAGAAACGGTTTGGTGTAATCTGGGTTTGCTAATGTGCTTGCTCCCTGAATTTCTTGTTTGATGTTTTCAAAGGCTGCTACTGCATCACTATTCCATATTTGTTGAGCCTTTAGGTCTGTCTGGTCCGCTATCTTCATCATTTACCTGAGTGGTGCGGTTTTGAGGGCATAGTCTTTGATCCAATCTGAGCTAAATCATTCCTAAGTATGTCATCATCTGTCTCACTGTCTGTGGTTTTGGGGCTTAGCTGATTCCTTTCAGCTGGCTGGGAGCTATTACCTTTGTTTGATGGGCTAATGTGCAACCCAAGTATTCTACTTCTGATTGACAGTTTTGTAGTTTTTTCTGGGAGACTTTGTGTCCTCCTATCGCAAATTTTTGTAGCACTGCCATGGAGTCTTTATGGCACTGTTCCAGCATTGTGGAACACACAAGCAGATCATCTACGTATTGCATCAGCAGGCTTTCGAATGTCAATTCTTCTAAGTCTGCTCTCAGTACTTTCAGTGCTGAAAACGTGGGTGAATTCTTGAATCCTTGTGGCATTTGTGTATACGTATATTGATTATCACATATTGTGATTGTATCTGCCACAATTGCTCTAGTATTGGATCCTGGTTTGGGTCATATTACAGCGTGCAATGGTACCCTAGTCTGGATTCTCTAGCTTTTGGGAGTTGTGCCCTAATAATCTTTTGCTCATGGTTGATCTACCTGTTAAATTTAAATAGACATTTGCTGTCTGTTCCTGCCTTATTTGCATTTGTGTAGATATTCCAGCTTTTTCTATAATTACTCATTCTGGGGTGCATAGTATTTGTAGTCCCAACGCATCCCTTCTGAATATATTCACTGGCGTATTTTCTGATACTAATATGGGTAATTTGGTCACACAGCCGTGTGTTTGAAGATTTACTGGAGCTGTCATGGGTATTAGCTGCGTTTGTCCCAAGAATCCAACCACCTTTGCATATTTGCCAGACATGGGGAGGTGAGAGGCATAATTTGGACTTACACATGTTTAAGACTTACACATGTGTAAGAACCCACGGATTGATAGGGCACTGCCTGCGGATGTGGTTCTGGTTCTGATTTTGGGATCCCTTTTGACCCATTTTCTGTTTATCCCACTGGTTTAGGGCTCGTCCTGTATTCTGAGTATATACATTGATTATGGGATTTGTAGGTGGCCCTTGGCCCTGAGGTTGCTGCACTGGGTGTGGACCGGGTTGAGTAACTGGTGCCATGGTGCCTGTTTAGGCAGTGGCCTAGCACTATTTTCCTGTCTTTTTCTTTCTTTGTTAATTCTTCCAGCTGGAGTTGAGTCGGTTTTTTTTGTATTTCTTTGCCTTGTTCTGCTAGTTTTTGTTCGTTTTGGTGGTATTTGTCTACTGCGTGGATGACATAGTCACAGTACTCCTTGTGGCTTCTGGATGAGGTCAGCCCAACCACATCGTCCAGTTTGTTTTTGACTGGTCCTGGCAGTGCCTCAATCATCAAGTTTCTGAACAGGACAGATATTATTGGGTCTGTTTCTGGATCTTTTTCTGTCTCCATCCTTTTGACTTGGTCTTGGATGTAGGAGGCAGGATTCTCAGTGTCCTCCAGCACTTGCCCCTTTCGTGTTTTTGGATCTATCCGGGTCAGGTATTCCTCCCTCAGTGCCCTCCATGTGTCCTGTCTGTAGGTGTCGAATGTGGTGCCATCTCTCTCCACTGTCTTTACCACCTTGCCTAGGCATCCACTTTCCAATACACTTTCCATTTTGGTCGCCCCCAATACCCTGGCCAACAGTGCTTTTAGGTCCCCTACTGCTACCAGTTTTCCCATAGTCTGTTCTTCAAATATCCTAATCCAATTGTTAACTCCCTCATTTATATTTAGCAGTCTCGCTACTAGGACCTCCAGGTCCTGCATTCCCCATGGAATGTATTGAGCCTGCTGTTTCTTTATCAGTATTGGATATTGACCAAACTTCTGTATGGGTTTTAGTTGTTTTCTATCTCTTAACCTCCTGCCTTTTTCATGCCCTTCCACTAGTGGGGACAAGTCTTCCACTAACTCCATGCACCTTCCTCTCTCTGTGCTTTTTACTCTTCGCTCTCAAGGTCGAATTCCTGACTTTCCCAATTTTTTAGTGCCTCCACTAGTCCCCTAGTGCATGCCTATTCCTATCCCCCCAATCCATGTGGAGGTTTTTTACCACCTTTTCTTCCTGTTTTGGGCTACTCTGCCTTCTCTCTCCTTCTGCTACTTCCACATCTCCATCAATTTTTACCATTCCTTTCACCATTGGGTACTGCCCTCTATTGTATGGGGGTGGATGGGTGCCTTGCTCAAATCCCTGTTCTTCTCTTCAATCTAACCACAGTTCAACCTGTTCTTCTAACATTACTAGCACATAGTGCAGGTGTCGTGCCTCCACTAATTCTTCTAGCATTGATCCTATGTTGTGTCTTGTCAGCCATTCATTTCTTTTAGTTTCTTACCTTTTTGTATCCTTTCTCCCTTTGTTTCTTTTCCTGTTTCTATCCACCTTATTTCAAATTTTCCCTATATCTGAGTGAGTCCCATTCTTTCCTGTTCTCAGTTGTGTCCTGCCAGATTTTATATGTTCCTACCCACACTTCTATTATTTGTGTTTGTATTTTTGTTTTAAAGGTTTGATATTGCTGTTGTTTTTTAATGAGTAATACACATATTATTTTTCTTTATACTAGTCCCCATAATGTGTCTGAACTATTTTTGCGTTTACTTTATAATTTCTTATTTTTATGTGTACTTGGGGTCCAATTTCTATTTTCTGCAATGCCCTTACTTTTGGATTAGCAGTTGGTCTTCCCTGCTGTTTTAACAGGTATTCCGCAAGTTTATGCATTCATTCTCCTTTTATACCCATTTTCATTCCTGTCCGTGCAATTTAGTATTTCTCTGAAGTGGTATCCATAGGCTTATCTCTTCCCTCTTGCCCATTTAGCCCTTTAGTTTTGTTACTTTCCAAAGTGGTATCTACAGGATTTTTTATTATACCCTATCCGTGCAGCCATTTGGGTTTGTTACTTCCCAAAGCTGTATCTATAGGGACCTGTCTGTTCAGTCCTTTGGGTTTGAAACTTCCCAAAGTGGTATCCACAGGCTTTTATTTTAGGCTATCCATGCAGCCATTTGGGTTTGTTACTTGCCAAAGCGGTATCCTTAGGGACCTGTCCGTTCAGTCCTTTAGGTTTGTTACTTACAAAAGCAGGTATCCACAGGATTTATTTTACCCTATCCATGCAGCCCTTTGGGTTTGTTACTTCTCAAAGCGGTATCCACAGGATTTTTGTTTTACCCTATCCATGCAGCCCTTTGGGTTTGTTACTTCCCAAAGCAGTATCCATAGGGACCTGTCTCTTCAGACTTTTGGGTGTGTTACTTTCCAAAGTGGTATCCACGGGATTTTTATTATACCCTATCCGTGCAGCCATTTGCAACCACACAATACTTCTAACTAATAGTAAGAACTTTGCTTACCTCTTTTTGGGGTGGCAACCCACTTTGTGTGGTCCAGTCCAGACCCTCCCCGGGGCTCAGCAGCTCTTTGGACACTTCTTCCCAATCCTGTTCGTGACGCCAACAATGTCGTGGAGAAAGTCTTTGATTCTTTATCAAAAATACATTACTGTTTTGGTTCCCCTTATATATGTACTTAAATGTATACAATAGCAGCTCTACCTCTCTTGCTCTCTCTCCCTTCTCCATTTTTCAGGAGCCACCAGGGGGATCAGCATAGCTGAGGCCTGATGCCCTGAAGACTCCTTCCCCCAATCCGAGTCAAGACTCCTGGTGGCCCACCTTTCACCAGCTCACCAGTCATGCATCATCCCTCCATCATCATCATCATCATCATCATCATCATCATCATCATCATCATCATCATCATCATCATCATCATCATCATCATCATCATCATCATTACCATAACCTTATCCTCATTCCATCAATCCATATTTCTTGCTTCCCATCTTCAGTAAACCAACAAACTCAATTGTTTCCTTGTGGTGTGGTCTCTAACTCATGAAGTCTTATTTAAAAATCAGTACAAACAGTTATACAGCTATTTCAATAATACTTGTTAATTTATTGGTTCTTGAGTTCTAATATACAGAGTAGAAGAATATACCATATTGAACACCGTGTACCACCGTGGTTACCGGTGGTACACGGTGTTCGAGCATACACCGATGATTACAATACTAGAGAAATAAAACCCAGTTCATTTTCGTCTATCAGCGCCCACGTTCACCAAAAAAAAAAAAAATGAATTTGATTGAGACCTGTCTCCCTCTTCCCAATTTTTAGAGTGGGTGGACAAAAAGGATAATTGTCAATGACAGCACCATTGCAGAAACATAATCAAATGTCTAGCAGTTCTGTTATTTGGATGAATGTTACAATAAAAAGGCAGGAAATGAAAGTGAGAGGAAAGAGAAAGATGGCAGATTAAGAGAATGAGACAGACGGATTTGTATGGGTGTACACGTTGTTGCGTGTATGGGCTATATCTGTGTTTATCAGCCCACATAAGTCGGTGCTTGTGTGCATGGCTGAGTCTTAGAGTATATATGAATTTAATAACTTTCATGTCTTCTTGTCATTCCCTAAAGCTATATAAAAACACACAGCAATGGCTGTGAGCTGAGGGAATCTGTCATGGGAATAATGAACCTAGGAAGCTATATAGATATGCAATATGTCCTCACGGGTACAGTATGTGGACGAGTTCCAGATACAGAAATGGTAGAACCTCTACAAATATATCCTGCTATAAACACTCAGTCGCCAATTAATTAGGTACACCTGCTTTTGAGCACAAATAACCTGCTCCTCCAGTAAATCATATGGCAACAAGTCAATATAAAGTATAAAGCATGCATTCAGGGTGAAGAGGTTCTAGTCCGGTCAAAAATTATAATGGGCAATGCATCTTGGACTGTAATATGATTGTTGTTGGTGATAGACATAGTGGTACCAATTGGAGACATCAGCCAAGAAAAATTTTGATATTTATTTTATCTTTTAACACATGTTTGATTTACTATCCAAGTTGGGGCCCTGGCCAATTTACCGCAAATCACCAATGCAAGGCAGGTATATTTGTATCGCATATTTCAAACAAGGGCAATTTAAAGTGTGTAAGAGAATACATAAAGGCCATTTTATACAAATAGCATACTCAATTTCAGTTTTGGTTTTTGTAAATTTTGAACAAGGCAGTGAGGGATCATAATCCTTTTAATTATTTTCCAATTATTATTTCTCTTGAATCATAGGTCTTAAATTATTAGTCTTGAACTGCCCCGAGCAATTCTCAAATAATTATATCACCAGACCAATCAAAATTGTGTATCGAAACCCATCTTTGTTCTTTTTCTCTGCCCAATTTAATTTCTGCCACAATCATCATCTGGCTTGCTGGGTATAGACACGAGTTATGCAGCAAACACACCAGACCACACTTCCTGAGTTCATGAATATGCGGCAAGCTGTAAGATGGTGAAATAGCAATTATATTTTAGCAGGGGCACACCCCTTAAAAAGAAACCTAGTGCACTTATGAATAAGTAATGAGTGTGTTTTCAGGACAATTGTGGATGAAATGAATCACGATTTGCTTGAATTGAGATCATGAGTCTCTCATGATTTCTAAGGACACATGAGATACAGTATATGTGAGACACACATTGTGGACCGTTACATATTTACACAGCACATTTGGTCAGTGAGAAGAGCTTTGCGTTGCAGAATGAAATGGTGATTATTATACAATCTAATCTAAACCTGTTCGGCTCTAGCACATGCCACGATGCACAGTGGACCCTGCTACTGTCAAATGGGGATAACGTTAGCAAAAAAACAATAGCCATCTGTATGAATGAACGATCTTTATTGTCGTTATACTCAGGTACAATGAAATTTCGCGTGGCTTCTCCTGATGGAGTAAATATAAAACAAATAAATATAACACAGTACCAGAAAACAGCAGTAATAGCAGAATAATAAAAGCATAAAGAAAGTATAAAAAATAGTGCCATTTTGTTCATTCATATTGCAGTTCACCTTGCCACAGTTGCAAACAGAGTCTTAGTGCATTGCATTTAGGAGGCCTAAAAGCACTATTATCATATTTAAGAATGAGTGGAATTTTAGTTTCATTACTGAACTAGACCAAACTAAAGTTAATATTTGCACTCGGTTGTCGGTCACCTAACATGGACAATGCATTTTGTGCACATCAAGACAGCGGTATGATTTAAACAGCAATAAAATTCAATTTTTAACACCCTAGTAATAACTACATTAGCCACAAATACTGTAAACTCACTTGCATGGAGCCTGATTCAGTTAATAACAAGCTGGCTGACAACTCAGGCAGTGCTTTGTAGTCCATTTACTTTCAAATAGATATTCAACATCATATATGATCAATTACCAACAAAAAATAATGATGATGTTGATCAATTATCCACAACCCAAGCAAATCATAATGCTGATCAACTATCAACAACCCAAACTAATACTTGCCAAACACAAACTGACCACAATCTACACTATATTGCTGTCCATTAATCAACAATCCAGAAAAAAAGCAGAACTTGTCATTCTTTTGAGCCCGCAGATGCCCACTACTCATCAAAAATCAATAAACAACAACTCTTATGCTGATCAATCAGCAATAAACATGAGATACTGTGACAAATGCTTCGTACACATACACACACACATTAAAATAGACAACAGCATGCTGCACTTCTAGGCTGGCTCACAGTATAGTCATGTCAAAAGCACACAAATATATGATAGAAAGTCACTCCCTCATAAATACTGCCACAAGGGCTCCAGAGGATCTCTGTTATGGAGGATTCCTTCGTAGCGAACAAATCTTTTAAATGATTCAGGAGTCTGGAGTCACTGTGTCAAAAGACTGGGCAAGCGAGTTAATCTTTGACTCACAAACAGAAAATAATTACAGAGGACTAATGTCGAGGTAAGGCTCAAGACATTTATATTGAATGTGCCTTATTTACACGTTGCAATCCACCAAAATAAACCATTTTGACAGAATTAAATGATTCTGTAAGAACTCCACTCACAACTCAGAGTGATGACTGTTCTGACTCTCATTCATCATATCATTCACTGGAAGTACTCATTCACTCACTGTGCATTAAACCAAATGAATCAAATCAAACTACTCTTTTTACTGAGTGACTCGTCAAGGTCCGACTTCTCAAAGAAGAGCCGAACTTTTCATGGACCTCGCGCATCTCATCTTTTAAAATAGCCAGAGAAGACACTCTGCTTCAGTGACCCTGAGAGATGCGCAGTCGGTTCAATTTGTCATTTGCCAGGTGGTTTACAAAATGTGAGGGAACGCCGTGCAGTTTTATCATTGGTTAATGTAACAGAGAAAAACTTAGGAGCGCTTGGTTTGATGCAACTCATCTCCCTAATACAAATAACAGAAGGAACGAATCTTGTAGGAATGAAATCGCAAAAAGGAATAACTCAAGATCATGAATATAATAGGATTTACTACATCAGTACTACACACTGATGTAAATGATATTCTGAGAAGTCCCATTCTGAGGCCATCATATTCCATTTCAAAACGTTCTCTCAAGTCACCTCTGGGTGTCCATTCACAATACCCACATTGGTCGGTCCTCAAAGTACAGGGCATGGTTTGGGTCAGACATGCCAGACTCTGCTTCACAGCCCTTCCTACCTGTAGTCCTGATAACCACCCTCACGCTGTGATTCAGACACTCAATGCCTTCCTTGGGAGAGATTATTTTCTCTCTCCACTCTGCTGCCATGGAGGAATACATTCACCTTTCCACATACACATGAGGAATGGTGACCCTTCTCTTACCCCAGACATCATTAAGTGGCTAGTGCCTTTTGGTCTGGTTTGGACATGCCACGAGACATGTTAAGCTGTGCATCCATGCATGTGGAAAACTTTGACCATGTGCCAGAGACAGAGACTCACAATATTATTTTGTAAAGGCTGAGAAATGTGAGTTTCCAATTCTCACCATGGGTACATTGTGTCCAGAAACAGGGTGTATACTGCGCACGAATAAAGCACTGGATGAAATAGAACCATTGGCAAACATGTCCCTTAACCTCTTTAGCGCCGCAAACCTGCCGGCGCGTTCACTGTGCAGTCTGTCTTTGACAAATTGTCACAAAATCAGTTTTGAAGCTAGCCGTTAGCTTATACTATCAACAGAAACTACAGAGGCCTACCCGTAGATGGTTAGTCATGTCATGCTAACTCACTGGGAAGCGGGCGTAACATAGCTAAGTCTGCAATCTTTTTTGACAAGTAAATGGGCTTGACTAGATTCAAGCGGGTCCCCTGACCTCTCACATCAAGATAAATGGATGAAACTGGGCTCATTAGAACCGCAAGAGCCTCCATTTCACAGCCATAGTGGACATAAACAGCTACACAGGCTAAGTTACCTTCAGGCCACTAGAGTGCGCCAGTACTGCATGCAGACAAAAATCTGCAATTTTTGTATTTTTCCTATTTCTGCACACTGTGGTACCTAAATAGTCATGGAATTGTATGTGTGGCCTCATAGTAACCATTTCAATCTGATGACAGCATTTTTTTACTTGATCTTGCTGTAAAATGACCTATTCCAGAATTCATCAGAGATGCAAAAAGAGCATACAGGGACAAGCTGGAGTCCGACTACCACAGCTCCGACCCCAGACGCATGTGGCGTGGACTGCGCACCATCACCGACTACAAAGGGAGGAATAGGAGTGATGACCAGCCCGTCGCCTCTCTTCCCGAAGAGCTCCACAGAGGACCACGAGCACTCTGTCCCTGTGCACGGCTGACGTGAGGAGAGCTCTCAAGAGAGTAATCCCTCGGAAGTCGCCAGGGCCGGATGGCATTCCAGGCCGTGTCATCAGAGCGTGCACCGATCAGCTGGCGGAGGTATTCACCTCCATATTCAATCTCTCCTTGATCCAGTCGACAGTCCCCACCTGCTTCAAACAAACCACCATTTAGTTATTCCACTAGCCACTAGCCACTACCACTAGCCAAGAAACATCCCATCACCTGCCTGAATGACTATCGCCCTGTAGCACTGACCTCTACCATCATGAAGTGCTTCGAGCGGCTAGTCAGCACCCACATCTGCTCCTCCCTCCCTGACAACCTGGACCCCCTTCAATTCGCATACTGCCCCAATTGATCTACGGACGACGCCATCTCCCTGGCAGTTCACACTGCCCTCTCCCACCTGGACAAAGGGAACACATACGTGAGGATGCTGTTTATTGACTATAGCTCAGCATTCAACACAATTGTGCCCGCTAAGCTTGTTCCAAAGCTCAGGATCCTGGGTCTCAACACCTCCCTTTGCAACTGGATCATGGACTTCCTGACGAGCAGACCCCAGGTGGTGAGAATGGGAAACCTCTCGTCCTCGGCACTGACCCTGAACACCGGAGCCCCGCAGGGCTGCGTACACAGCCCCCTCCTGTACGCCCTGTTCACACATGACTGTGTGGACACACAAAGCACCAACAACATCATCCTTAAGTTTGCGGATGACACCACCATCCTGGGTCTCATCTCCAATGACGATGAGTCCTCCTACAGAGAGGAGGTCAGCGTACTGGCAACATGGTGTCAGGACAACAACCGCTCTCTCAACGTCGGCAAAACCAAGGA
>OMKR01000511.1:2682-19371 GCA_900302355.1 Cyttopsis rosea
GTAGAGAGAAAACCACAGGGGACACTGAGCAGACTCTCTTGATGCAAATAGGTCCACCCATGCTGTCCCAAATAGTCTCCACAACTGGAGCACTATATCCGGGTGGAGGCGCCATTCTGCCTCGCCACAACATGAGGTCCACCCCCACATTCAGCTGGCCTGGGATGTGGCTGGCCGGCAGAGAGGGAAGCTGCAGCAGCGCAGAATGGAGCGCTGGTGACCTCACACCCCCCTGGCAGTTGATGTAAGCTACCATAGCCCAGTTGTCTGATCTGAACTGCACATCCTGGCCCCGTACCGAAGTGCTTCAGTACCAGTAACACAGTCTCCAGCCCCAGGGGGTTGATGTGTTGTGTGGACGGAGGCCATACGCCCCCCCTACCTCCTGACCACGACAGGTCCTGCCCCATCCCCAGAAGCACGCCCTGTGTGAGTAGCCCACTTGAACATGCTTAAGAACTGACCGCTCTCCGTGATTTGGACAGCCGGGCTCTCATCTGCATAGTGTCTAGCTGTAGTCCCAGATAGGTCACCTGCTGGTTGGGTATGGGAGTGCTCTTCGCCCAGTTTATTGCAAACCCCAAGTCTGTCAGGTGAGCGACCACAAGTTTTGTGTGCACGACCGCTAGCTCCATGGAGGCAGCTACAGTAGGATCAGGAGGCCGTCTGGATAAGTCCGGATTCTGACACCCTGAGCAGCAGCTACAGTGCCATCTTAACCCGGCGGGAAAACATGCGCGGAGCGAGCTTGTTGCCGAACGGTACTCTGGTGTATTCGTAGGCTACCCAGTGGAAGGCGAAAAGGAGGAACCTCCTGTGTTTCTGCATTACCAAGACATGGAAGTAGGCGTCCTTCAGGTCGATGCTTGTGCAGAAATCACCCTCGTGGATCGCCTGCAGCAACACCTTCACGGTGAGCATGTGGAATGGACGAGTCGATATGTGCCGATTGAATGTGCGTAGCTCCAGGATCGGACGCACACCCCTCATACGCTTCGGAACCAGGAAGTTGTTTAAATAAAACCCTCTGTTCCGAAGCTCCGTGGGCACCACTGTCACGGCTCCCTTGCGTTCAGAGCTGCAGCCTTCTCCGGTGATGTCATCGCTGTCAACACCACGCCCTGTAAGGGCAGTGGAGTTTGGCGGAATTGCAGCGTGTAGCCCCTTCGTAGTAACACAGGAGGCAAGGGGAACTCCGGCACTCGAGCATCGTCGCCGCTCTAATGTCGGACTCAAACCCGTCAATATGTCACATCCCCCGGCCGATGCCTTCTTCCATCTAAAGACGGCTTTACACTAAATCCGAAAACCAATCCGACTGTGGGGACCCTGCCTCATAGTGGCCGCCGCCATAGTGCATGTGCCTAGATTTGACATCTCAAAATATGAGAACTTAAGTAGGTCTAAAACTGTCTTCATATAGTGTTTGCAAAGTGCAAAAAATATATATAATATACACTCAATTCACTAAGATATACAGGTTTTGTGATAATGACTATGGTGACACCCTAACGTTGACATTAATAATGTCATAAATTTATATAAGTAACTTACGTACTTAGTTTAAGCCCAGTTCCGATAAGGTGTTGTCAGATCTGAAATTTTGACTTGATCGGCTGCGAAAATTTCAACGCATCTATGACTTTGATAGAGATGATGTGACTTCTGGCATCATACTTCCTTAATTTTAACCCCAGTTCCATTGAAGTGTTGTGGGATCCGAAATTTGTCGTTTGAAATAATCCAAAATTTCAAACTTGAATGTCGGAGCTTTCCACACTTTTTTCCAACTTTTCCAAAGGAACGAATGGGACTTCCTACTAGTTGTTGTCATTTTTTGTCTGCTTCATCGTAAGTGCACTTTTCGTAGCACAGCGAGCCAAATTGGACCCTTTAGTTTGCGGAACCCACCACTAACCTGTGTTTACCAAAATACCAAATATCCCAGGGGGATCCTGATGCGATGTGTGTCTGGTGGTCCGAGCCGGACATTAGCTCGGAGGCTCAGGACGGGTGGGGGAACAGCACCCCCCCACGGAAGGGTCCGGTGGTCCATAGGGGGGCCAAAGGAGCTCTGTCTGGATGAAAATCCACCACTTAGTGTCCACACACAGCAAGGATGTGTGTGTGTGTGTGCGATATTTATTTATTTTTATTTTTTGATACTTGGGCATGTCTCTGCATTTATCTGTGAAAGTTATTTTAGTGAAATTTGTTGTGGCGATCTGCTCCACTATAAATGAGAGAAGATACTACAATACAACTATTGTAGTATCTGAGGCAATAGATATCAGTGCATTTATTTTACTTTTCAATTAAAAAGCCCTATAACACAATGCATTATGTAATAATATGTAGGTAATAAGTTTGACCTTCATTATGATGTAATTACACCCGCATTTGTAATTAGTTGACAAAATGTCTCAAATTGGACCTTTACTATTATGTAATAACACCTGCATTTGTTAAAACTCGCCAAAATCTCATAAATTTGACCTTTATTATTTTGTAACAATTTTAGTTATTATTAGTTATTTGTAATTACTTTCAAAACGTCACAAATTTGAACTTTATAATTTATGTGTAATACACACTGGCTAAATGTAATACATTTAGCCTTTATTATCATGTAATAACACCGTCATTTCTAATAATTTTCAAAATGCCATAAATTTGACCATCATTATGTAATAACTTTTGTAAAACTTGCCAAAATGTTAAAAATTTGACCTTTATTATTATTGTGTAATAACACCAGCATTTTGACTTGACAAAATGTCTCAAATTGGATCCTTACTATTATCTACTCTAAACACCTGTATTTGTTAAAACTTGACCAAATCTCATAAATTTGACCTATTATTTTGTAATAACATCCACAGTCCTAGTCGTTTCTATGGAAATATCGGGAATATCGGAAAACCACATATATACATACTGTATATACAAAAATGCGTTTTAATTTCACTTGGCCTTGGAACAAAAACCTTTGGGAACCTCTTCACACGCAACACCACATAAATCTATAACTTCTAGGGTTGTGAGTAAGACCTCTGTGCTCCCTAAACGATAGCTGCTGCTGCTGCTGCTGCTGCTTTCCAATTTGGACACAATGGGATCGGGGGGTTGAACGAAAGCAAATACATCATATTCCCGAACACAAAGCCCCCATTTCTACCAAACGAAACGACGACGTACAGAGCCACCCTGAGCCTTCAAGCTGAAGCCGCCTGAACCGCGGCTCTGACATCGGCTGCTCGGGTCTGGATCGATATTAATGGTCCTCTAGGAGGGGTCATCGCTGAGCCCGGTCCACCCCTCCGTGACCTTCTGCTCCAAGTATGATTTATTAACTGTCCCCCGTCTGGTAAATATTGATCACTGCACAATGGTGATCAAGTGGCCTTTTTAGCGGCGCTTCATTAGGTACGTGGGTTGACATATATTGTATATCTGCTCCATATATGGTCTCTGCGTAGTTATTTAGGTGAAAATCGGCATCACCAAAAATACCAATGTATTCTGATTTTATCATTACAGAATCCCTACAGTGGTAGCGGCACCTACTGTATATTGGCGTTTTCCAGTAGGCGTCGGATTTTGGTACAGACCGGCGCTTTCGGTACTAACGACCTTATTGGTCTGTATTACGACTATATTACCGTTATTATTATTATATGCGACGGTGGCGCAGGAGGTACAGTGGAGCGGGTCGTCCAGTAACCGGAGAAGGTTCCCGGTTCGATCCGCAGCTCCTCCTGGCAGCACGTCGAAGTGTCCTTGAGCAGGACACTGAACCCCTGACCGCGGGGCGCCTTGCACGGTTGCCGCCGCCATCGATGTGTGAACGGGTGAATGTGAGGCATGCACCGTAAAGAGCTTTGACATAATATATTAATAATATATTATCACTAATATCAACCATTTATAATATTTTATATCATGTGTGATGGTGGTTCAGAGTTCACCATGTAAGTGCCGGATATTGAGGCTTGCTGGCTAATAATATCTCTGCCGAGGACCTGCCGTTGGCAGTAGCAGTTGGCATTTCACCGCGGTCATAGAGGGCCCGTCTCCATAGCGACGCCTGATTCTCACCCGTCGCTCAGACGAAGCGACGGCGGCTTGAGCCTCGGTTCCATTTTCGAAAACTTTTTGAAAGATGAAAAGTCGTCTCGATGACTTAAATATCAGATCAACTCGTCCGTCCGTCTGTCTGTCTGTCTGTCTGTCTGTCTGTCTACAGTATGTCTATCTATAGTATATGTCCATCTATCTATCTTTCTATGTCTGTCGTCCATCCACAAAAATATATGTCCAGTACCAATTATAAAAAATACGAATATTTTTTCTGTAAATACATCAAACTATTAAATGAATAGATTTAGTTCATTTAGTCTCTGAGATAAAAAGTGAATTAATTGCGTTGAGTTCATTCAAAAGTACGTTAAAAAAATATTAAATAAAATATTTAAAAAAGGAAGCCCTGAGGAACGCCTCTTTGCGCTTTATCTTTAAAATGGAGTTGAGAACAGTACGGCAGGTTTAATTCCCCTCGTGTTTTAAAAACGCTTGGGAGAGACGGAGACGGTTTATTTTTAAATTTCTTTTAAAGAAACAAAAAAAATAACTTTTATTACTTTGCTCTTTCTCCTTTTTTATCGTCTTTGCTGAAACGGTAAAAGCGAAAGTTGTCAGCGGCTGAAAGTTGCCTCGTGTTTATTGTTTATTAGCATCCATTTGCTTTATGAACAGTGAGTATTTGGAACAACTCACTACACAGGGACTGGGTAATGGAGCAGGCAGGGGACGGCCATAGTGGCTCGCTCCAACTTTCGCTTTGACTTTTATTTTATAATGCATCAGAGAATATATTAAAGTGGAAAACGCTGCGTTTCAGCAGGTTTATGCCGTTATTCCGAGTAAAAGCGTCTCGCCGCGGCATACAAGGGAATAAACAAAAACGAAAAAACCATTCCGGATTATAGTTTTGTTTTCTGTTTACAACACAATGTAAAATAAAAACGAGAGCTTTTTGGGAGCCACAGTGGGGGGTCTGTGCTGACTTTAAAACAGGCGTGAGAGATGAATGGACGCTTGGAGCTGATCTTTATTTTTTTATTATTGTTCTTTTTATTGTTGTTGTTCTATTATTATTATTTTTTATTTCCCTCCCCGGGAGAAGATATCTAACTGGTGTTCACAGTGTAAACCAAGCCTCTTTAACATTTTATTTATTTCTCTTTCTATTTCTATTTCTATATGAAATCCTATTTTGTCCGTTCCGGATCACATTTCGGATTCTGCAGGGTGTCTGAATGTATAAGGTCTGAACATAATAATTTGCTCCGATTTTATTTATGCATATATTTATTTTTGTCAAATTCAATCAATCTTCTGCATCGATCAACATTTATGTTACAAAATCTTATATCTACCACTGAACCTTATACAGTACTTGGGGGACGATTTGTCCCGAAATCGGTCTTAAATTCTGTTAAAATTCCCCTTAATGTGGTTTTAAAAAGTATTGAATTTAACTCTCTGATACCCGCACACGCCGACACCCTGTTGTTGGAATTACAGAAACACAGGCCCGTGCAGAGACCTTTAGAGGGGCAGGTGCTCTCTGCCGCTCTAGGCAATCTGCTGCTGTCGCTGAGAAAGTGTCCCCTTTACGCACGGTGTTCTTGTGTTTCGTTCAATTAGGAAACGGAGTAGCCTACATGTAAAAGAAAAACACACTTTTCATTCGTCTTATTTGGAGGAACGGGGCACGAGGATGCCTCATGAATATGAATACTGTATCTTGCCCAAAAAATAGATCCGCTACCTCGATGCCCAACCATGCTTTAAAAAATAATGCGCCTGAATAAAAAAGGGCACCATGGACATCAAGGGACAAAGGGGCACTCTGCACGTGCCCGTTCGGCAGGGCAGGCTGTGCGCAAACACAAATTTATTCATTTATAATTTAAAAAATACACGGCAGGCACTTTCTCAAGCCCCCTCTGAGGTCTATGTAGCAAGTGCCTGCAGAAACATCCATTGACTATTACAGAAGTGTCCCAATTCAAGAAAGTCCCAAAATAGGAAATCCTACTTAAAGTACACTAGTGCACTGAACCATTCATAAAGTAAAAACACAATAAGTGTGTCAAAGTGGTAATAAAACGGCAGCCAAATATTTCTGCTAGGTCTACTATACATGAAGAAGGAAAACATAGACATGTAATGTCAGCCATTGCGATAGTATGTCATTTAGTTAGCTGTAGCTATCTAAAGATCCAGCGTCTCTGAAGCGCGTGGGTGTTACTATGGATACAGGCTTATAATAATTTGGAGATTACGATTTAGAACTTAAAAACGTAGTTAAGACAAGATAGGAGGTCAAATATAAATCTATTGCGTCTGTAAGAGCGAAATGCAATATTTCCGACTAATTTGATTTGAAAACCGCGATATTTGAAACTTGATATTTGACAAGCACATAGGATTTATTTTTCATCTTTCATTTTTTATAATAAGGCTCCAGAATTCGAAAATCATTCTGTAAGTAATGACATACTAAGGTCTCCGTTTTGTCGTGAGAGAGTAAATCGGTTAGTTAGCCGGCAAGCAAAAGAGAAGCGCCTCTCGCACATACTGTCGCAGTTACTATGGATACAGGCTTAAACAATCACTGGAAAACATAGTTATGATTTGAAAAACGACGATTGGAGGTCAAAGGCAAGTTACAGCACAGCCGTGAGTTTGGGATTTGCTTCGGTAATAGCAAAATAAGAATTTTCCAATCTTTAAAACCTTATATACGATAGGCCAAGCACTTAGGACTTATTTTCTATAATGAGGCCCTGAAATTCAAATCCATTCTGTACATAATTGGAAATTTAACTGGATGCACAAATACACACACAACACAAAACTCCGTTGATTGACGAAAATTGACGAAAATGCGAAAGATCCGTAGAAATCTAAAAATGTGACCTATCAGGCATAGTAGGTGCATAGGTGTAAAATGTGTGCGCTGAGCAGTAAACTGACATCAGACCCACTTCCCTTGTCTCTGGTCCTCCAGGTCTTCGTGAACTTCGCGAGGCACCAGCAGGATGAAGACTCCGGGGCCCACGACAATGCGGTGGACACCTCGGACGAGTTCGCCATGCGGTCGGTGAAGACGTCGCAAGAAGAGCACAGGGTTTAGGTACCGAAAACAATGCCGAACCCTTTACAGCACAGCACCGAATATACTGTATATTTATACCTCCAGCCTTAATCTCACAGTTTACATTTGCTGTTATATACTGATGACACCTTGCTACGTTTTATAGATTGACCAGCACTTGACCCAACGCAGTACCGTGTATTTCCACTGCTCGGCGTGGTGTGAAATAACTGGGATTCAGTTCGATGTTTAATGAGAAAATATAAGCGGCTTCACGATAATCTCACCATTTACCTTTACTTTATCTCTGATTTCCGCCGTCAAAGGTCATGACAAACGAGTAACAAAACAAGGTGGGTTTATTTCGCACCTCGCAATCAGGTTTATTAATCATAGAATGTTATGTGGATGTTATATGTCTGGATTTAAATTGAAGATTTTCAAGGATACTGACACTTTGTACTTGAAAGAAGACATTTGAAGCACCGTACCATTAAAGTCAAGTCAAGTTAATTTGGCCATATTTTATCGTTGTCAATTCCTTTTGAAAAGGCGGCGTCATTGCCAACTATTCCAAAATTACATTTCAAAAATATGTGTAAGTCCGACCGGGAGATAATTTTTCAGTAGGTTTCTCCTAATATGGTTGAAAATTTTAAAACCCAAAAATTTTGCACAAGCACTTACAGAACATGTAGTATTTTTAATCTATAGTAAGGAATTGGGTTTTACGAGTAAAGTATGACCTCCTTCCTTCTTGTGCTCCAGCTGTTCATACAATACTTACAAATCTAAAAATGTGACCTATCGGCAACATAAGATTTTTCCGATCTTGGAGGATTATCATCGATCAGGGAAATGGTCAAAATGTCTGCTCTGACTCTGTTTGATATTTGATATTGGAACGGTCCTTTAAAACATATGGGGGTGTGTGGGTTTCGCAGACACAGATTAGGCCTAATTTTAGACAAAATCACACTTTTAATCTGGATTAACTGAAATGGCCTTTCTCAGTCATGGTTTAAAATTGTCTCAGTCACTTTCCCTAGTCTTGGTTTAAATCTAATTACATTAAATCTGATTTCCAGAAGGAAGACTAGAGCTAATGTAGGTCTAAGTGAAGGCTTAAATTACATTTTTGGATGAGTGGATGTGGCCCTCCAGGTCGACCTTGACAACAGAGGAAATGGATGATCTGGACTAAGACCAGCACCAAGACCGGACGGAAGGAGCCGTCTAGTCCTTCACCTTAGTCTCGGACTTCCTAGTCGAATTCATCTCAAGTTAAGCGACGTCATGCTCAGAAAGTTTTAGAAGTTTTAGAAATTTTAGAATTTAGAATTCTGGATTAATTTAAATCGGCTTAGTTTAGTCCTGTTTTGGTTAAACCCCCGTCTGCGAGACCGCCCCTTAGAACCATTGTTTTCAACTCACCGTGTTTACACAATTACATTTACACCGTTTTCAAGACGTCGGCGCGACTCTCCGGACGATGAACGTCTCGGTAACGACGCCAAACCCAACAGGCAATAGCGGAAAGACCACGTTTGCGCGCGCGCTCCTATTCAGTTGTAATATTACAACGTGTATCTCTTATTTGAAGTCCTTACCACCCAGCAAATATTTCCCTTCATTCGGATGCAAATGCCGCTTCGCCGAAACTATTTACACAGGCTTTGCGGTTTTACATCGGGGTTGGGAGGCTTTACATAATATTGCTAGCGCCTCCAAAATCGTCGTACGTCTCTTCTTCTTGTCTGTTTCTTCCAAAAGAACGAGGGATTGTGTTTGTACTGAATATTGCCTCATGCCAATACCCATGATTAAACATTTGCACAATGCGTGGTGTGTCCTGGGGCGTTTAATGTTGTTTTAACTGCACTTATTCTATTCAAAATTTTATTTACTGTACAAGCTCCCAGAGCCGGTTGTCGCTGATCTTCTCTAAAGCGGACGCCCGGCTAATGGAAACCCATGGGGGACAAAACAACAAACCGCAGCAGCCATCGCTAGCGTGCTCCATTTGGTATTTAGCCGAGTGGGGCCCGTCTCTGAATCTAATAGACACTTTGCTCTGCTGGATAAACTAATTTTCTTGTCAAAAAATCCCGTAACCTCCCGTTTCTGTTTCAATGGTGTGTTTCTCTTATCTTTTCAGTTCAATTTTCAAGGGGGACAAAATCAGAGAGAGGTCTTTTCATGGCTTATGCAGCGGTAGGGGGGGCTGTTCAAGCTATTCTCACTTTGAGAAATAGTCATCCCTTCACTTACATATAAGTCGTTTTTACAAACAACTGCTCGACCTTGTATGTGCACATTGCTGGGATTTCAAGACCTTAGTTGTGTAATATCTCGCTTTTCTCGCCGGAAAGGGGTTTGAATTTTAAAGAATTTGCTTCACATGTCGGATACACGTGCAGTTACTGAAAACCTACTGTAACGGTCTCCCAAATGGTATTGAAATGTTCTAAGTTCGCACTTTTCGAATGCGTCTTAAAATCGAATTCACACACTGTTGCCACATATCGAGTTTCATTTTCTAACTATGAGAATGTTCGAAATGTTGAAATAAAATGCATACATACATTGCATGCATACATGCATAGAAATTAAAACAAACAGGCCAAAACTAATCAATGAAGAATTAAAAAAATTTTAAACTTAAAATTTATAGTTAAGTGATATCAAATTTAAATAGAGAGAATGTTAAATCATCTTGAGCTTAATTACATTAAAGGGGAAATCCATCATATTGTCAGTGTTGCCAGAATTCCCTTCATAACCGTAACTTTTTATTTAAAGCAGTCAGTCCTTTCAGTCAGTCAGTCAGATTCTCAATTATTTTGCTAGTTTTAAGGGACTACACCAGTTTTGGGGGAAATTTCACAGGGAGCTAGGCTAGTTGAACCCCTCTGCAACCATGCATTAAGCTAACCCAGTTAGCATGCAGCCCGTCGCCTCCTCAGTACTGGACGCACAGGGATGAAATCGGTATCGACCTTCTCGTCTGAATCTGTGTGAGATGGACAGAATGTAAATTTCCACAAAAACGGAAGGATTCTCGCTATGATTTATGATAAGGAGCATTGCCCCCTTCGCTACAATAATAATGAAGCAAAGACGTCGTATTTTGTATTTTTTCAAATCGTTTTTTTAGACGGAATTTAAATTGGTGTCATACTCCCACAACAAGAAAATATAGAAAATAAGATAATATTTGTTACAATCAATTTGGAAATATCCGAATCTGAAATCGGAATATTTATCCTTTTTATTGAAACATTTGATGTGTTTGATCAAAGTTCCTCAAAGCACGATACATATTATTTCCTATATATTATTCTAATGTCTTTAAATAAGTCATATAGGCTAGGGCTCGCACTATCTAGACATTTTAGTCGCCGATTGATTATTATTATTAATAATAATAATAATAATAATAATAAAAATAATAATAATACCTTTTTGTTTTTTATATTATTTTATTTGTATAGTGCTTTCCAGGGTACTCAAAGACACTTTACATCAAATAAAACAAAAGAAATCACATAGTAAAATACAACAAAAACCAGATTACAGGGCAAAGTGGCGTGCAATCAATTGCGATTGTCTTTTTTGTCGATTTTATGCCGCTGGTAATACATCTCATGAAGAAGAGCGGGCATTACCATTGATTATTGGGACGTTTGTTTTGGGTTTTTTGACCTGTATTTTACCAGGAGAGAGACCAGGGGCCTGTACTACGAGGCAAGTTCAACATACCCAGGATTGCATCGCAGACAGATGAAGATGAGATGTCTCACTGCATCTGAATGACGTAAACCTCTTGAAACCGACTGATTGGTCAGTAGGCGGTGCTTATATACGGGTTGATCCGGTATCTGGAACATACCCTGCTCCGGAGCAGGTTAGGTGGGCAGCATAAGTTACCATGGCGATGTTCCCCGGTAAAAAGGAAACCACCGTCGTGAACCTGAACTTACTGTACCTCGCTAAGCCCCGATCCTGCTTCCTAGTACAGGCCCCGGGCCAAGAAAGCAGCGGACGAACAATAGAAAACGACATGTACACTTTGAAAGTGGAATTCTCGGCAGCAAAACAATTACAAACATTGCCTTCATAAGCCAGAGTTTCCGAAGTTTTCCGAGTTTTTCGAATGATGATTCGGATCTGTTCATTCTCCCCCAGTCAACAGCAATTATGGAATCACACTTTTCTTTTTGGAATAATTGCGATTGGGTGGAGACCGCTCTAATTCCAGATCAAAAACGTAGACATTAAAATATTCGTGGAAATTCCAAAAAATTTTCTGCTTATGTGGTTTGATGATGTGCGTACATGTATATGGAATATTGAACATATATAATAATAGATGTTATTATTGGATAATGGATAAAAATATATCTATCGAGTCATGAGGTTGGCTTACGCTAATGCTGAGTTACCACAGGGCTGCAGTCTCTCTCCGGAGCGAGTGAGGCGTCGCCATGACGACCAGGTAAAGCCGTTGTTAGGCTTTTAGCGCCGGCCTATTGACTTTTTATTTTTATTTTTATTTTAAGCAGCTGCCGGACATTCCTGCCCGGCCTCGCTGCCGTCACCTCAGCAGCCGAGGAGCCCATCTGTGGCTGCTAATTAGGTGTCGTGCATTACCATCGCCATAGCGACCGGCGATAACAGAACACTCATCGAATCTCATCGGCGTGGCGATGCCGCGGCATCGAAAACAGAGAGCGAAGACGAACAGGACTGAGAGAGGAGTGAGATGCAGGGTTTGGTGACGACTGTGGAACTGAGTTACATAGAAATGAGAAAGAAAATGGAGGTGGCAGCCTATAGGTGCTGTCTATCTTTATAACTTAACTTAATACCAATCTTAATAACTTAATAACTTAATAACTTTACTTAATACAATCTTAATGTCATAATAACATAACTTAATACCAACCTTAATATAATAACTTCACTTAATACCAATCTTAATATCAGAATAACTTAACTTATTACCAATCTTAATAACTTAATAACTTTACTCAATATCCATGTTAATAGCATAATAACCTAACTTAAAACCATAATAACTGAAGAACTTAACATAATACATCTCATTAACTTAATAACATAACTTTATACCCATCTTAATAACTTAATACCAATCATAATAAATTAATAATAATCTCAATAACTTAAAGGCGCAGTGTGTAGAATTTAGCGGCCACTAACAGTGAAGTTGCAGATTGCAACCAAATGAATTCTCCTCCGTGTCCGTGGCGGTGAAAAATGAAAAATGGCGGTGTCCGTGTAGGAGAATCTACGGCGGCCGTGAAAAACGCGGAAGTCCCTCTCTAGAGCCGGTGTTGGGTTTGTCCGTTCTGGGCTACTGTAGAAACATGGCGGCGCAACATGGCGGCGTCCGTGGAAGGGGCTCCAGCCCCCGTGGAGATATAAACGGCTCATTCTAAGGTAAAGAAAACACAACCATTCTTATTTTCATGGGATTATACACTAATTAATACATACTTATGAATATTATATTCCATATTCCATTCCATTTCTGCCAAGTCCCTTCCGCAAAATGCCACTAATTCTACATACTGCACCTTTAACAGACAACAATTATAGACAATATAGACATCTTGATATGAATGCACACAGCTGTGGGAAGGTAAATATACATGCATCTGTTCATATTAACTCATAGACACAAGTTCACGCGCACATGCATTCCTCTCAAATGCAAAGTACACATTGCAAAGACCCACCCATACAGACTCAAGCACCTGGGCCGTTGGCATCAAGTCTTTGAACTCCACGGCGAAGGAGAAAGCTGATGAGAGAGGGCCATTAGATCTGCCATGACTCACATCGCCGGAGGCTCTGCTTCCACCAGAAACGGCCCCTGCTCTGCGGCTCCATACCCAGGGGGAAAGTGCAGAGGCTCGGGTTGAGGGGAGGCGGGGCAGGGGCAGCTCTGAGAGGCTCTGGAGGTGGCAGCGCTGGGCTTTGTGCTCTAACTAAACCAAAACAGACAGAGGCCAAACACTTTGATATGCCTCTGCGGGGAGAATTACCTCTGAGGGCGAGATTAGGATTTTAAAGACAGATAACTTGCTGCTAATCACACAAGATTGCACGCACATAGGTGGGCATACCTAACCACACATGTCTGTGTGTACAGTATGTGCTTTGGATTTGTCATTCATGTGAGATAGAAACACTGGTGTACTTGCATAGAGCTTACACAAACACTTTTAGATAGCTCGGCTCACCTTTAAACGCTTAAATGTTTTCCATAGTGTCAGCGTCTTTACCTGTCAGGGTGAGAAAGTGTTTATTTGGACAATTCTAATATTGCCCTGGGAAAATGAGAAAGTGTCATCTTCATTATAAACTGTATTCGTTATTCTAGCCTGTGGTTTGGGGCCAATAGATTGGTCTCATCCTTCACATCGGGGAGGACACAGAAGGGTAATGTAGAGCAGACTTTCTTTTTTTTCTTTTTCTGGTGAGGATTGCCACGCTACACATCCTGATTGAGCGGTTATGCGTCAGGGCACCAACCGCAAGGAATGGAACCAAATATTGACACGCGGCGCTCAGAGCCGGAGCTGTTTTCAAGCGAGCATGTTTACCAGGCGTGTGGCTGTGACTTAGTGTTCCTCCATCCTCTCGGCTCCACCCAGGGGACGCCGCTCACTCCGCCCGCCCCAGTCAGCCTTATTTACACTTCACTCTGGAGCGTCCAAAAAGAAAGCTGGGCCGTTCCGCACCAACACCTTGTTAAAAATAATGCTGCTGTGGCACTGATTCAACTCGCAGCGAAGAGAGCTCCTGCATAGAGACGGGGTTCCTAAATGCAATGTGGAATTCCCTGACCAGTCCATGGATTTCCATGACCAATGAACTGAGTAATCATGGATTTTGAAATCAATGTAAATGAGATAAAAGGGTTCAAGTAGCTGTTTCTTATTTGCAGAATCAGGCTATATTATGCTTATTATGTGAGAATATGTATGTGTTTACATAAAACACTAGCTAGGATCTGAATAAACATTCAGATCGGCGTGGACTCTATGTACAAATCCAATAAGGACTATAGAAAACATTTATCATTGTGTGTGAAAAATGCCTTTTAAATTTTCTAGAAAAGAAAAATATTGAAATCCCCCATAAAAAATCATATTTCATGACCAAGGCCGAAAATATGACAGACATCTAGGGAGACATTTCAAAAAGATTCCCTGACTTTCCAGAAATGCAATGATCCGTGGGACCCCTGATAGGAGCAGCCATCGGGGGCCTGTGTCTAATGGGACAACAGGTTCAGCTGTTGTTGGCTCTGCAAGATGGATGTAAGCAATTAGCTTAAACTGAACCATCTCTCGCTCTTTCTGTCACAGGAAAATGGCCAGGTCAAGGTCACTCTCCCAGGTCAAAGTTTCTCCGAATTTCGCAGCCAGAGGAAGGTTGAATGTGGGGGGGAGGCTTTCGTAAGACTGTTTTGCAAGTTACTGAGGAGTGCAACCAAAGTGGTAAATACAAGAAAATAGTGCTTATTATAGTCTGTGAAAGTCTTTTGCTTTAAACCCTCTTTGTCCTTGTCAGGTATACTGTTACTAAGAGCAATAGAACGGTAATCATGCCAAATTGTTTCCAATCCAGTGTGGACTTGTGAATGGTACAACCTACCATGCAAGATCGTTTTGATTTATGGGTCTTTCTCAAGAGGCATCCATTACGTCTGAGTGCTTTAAACTGCAGTTTAGCTTTGTTCCATAAGGAGTATATTAAGGCTTAAAGAGTGATATACTGTAAGTTATATTTAGAGGTGTAGTTGCCTTGAGTGACGGGTCTTTCATTCGCATTCGGGCGAGGTGGCCGTGTCTCTTCCTTTCTCAGACTGTCGGGTGGTTTCACTCTCCACCTCAGCAAGCCAAGTTTAGAAAGTTCTGGCTATGTTTCCTGTCAAGATGGCGGTAAGCGTAAAGCCAAACTTGAGGCTTCAAATCGTCTAATCGGGAGCCAACGGGTGACATCACGGACCATTAAAAAACAAAAAAAAAGGTTCGCAAAAACGGAGTGGGATTTGTAGCTGAGGTCGTGGCAATGACAGGAGATGACGTAAGGAAAGGGATAAACAGTCGCCAGCGCAACTATTCTGGTCGTACGGTAGCGCTGCAGCGCGGTCTCTCTGTCAAGGCAGAGGGTGGAGGAATTTTTATCTCTTCATGATCTAAGATCATCATTTTGCACGGCCTCACTGTGAGGCGAGATCATGTTTCTGTCACACACACACATGGATATATACACACACACTCACCAACACTAAAATAGTCATACGGCACCTGTCTGACCTTACATTTCTGTGTGTGTGTGTGTGTGTGTGTGTGTGCGCGCGTGCATGCCTGCGTGTGTGTGTGTTTAAGCATTTGTTTGTCTGCTTGCTCTTTCATTTGTCATTCTGGGTATATCAAACATTTGTTCTTTGGTAAAAACATAATTCTCTCTGTTTGGATGCATGAGACCACATGCCTAGACCAACACATAGTGTATCCCTACACACTTTCATTATTTAAGTTAAAGTGACAGGCTTAGCTGTTCTCCTAAACATTCACTTCATATTGTATGTGTTCCAGTATTTGCTGGCATAAGTGAGTGTGCACATGCGCGAGTGCACACACAGGTGGGTGCGCGTCCTTGTGTTTGTGTATTTACTTTTACGAATCACATGCTGACTGATCTGTGTTTGGCCAAAGCTCTGTTTTTGTTTGCAATCCTCATGCCATCCAGAATTGCCTCTATGCATTTTGGTGAAATGATAGGTCAGCGGCTTAACAGGGTGTAATTATGTGGCAATTTCCCTTCACCCACATGTTCCATCACAAACAAGAAGCTCGTCGGTCTCTGTAAACGCAGAAGACGCCCCCCTCCGAAATAGGCGGTTCGACTGTCCCATCTCATTGTGTTTCTCAGACGGACACTTTGTTATTGTGCTGATTCAAGGGGGCAACGCTCCAGAATTATGCTGCGGATATAAGAAGCACACATAAACCAAGTTGTTTCCATCCACACACACACATGCATCCGCCTGCATGCCTAAAGGTGCACAGGCATGCATGTGTACATAGAGAATTCAACAAAAAGTATACAGTTTTACATTTTCCATGGCGCCTGCCAGCTGAACAGCCCCCTCCTCCCAGCCATCACCACCTACAATAGCTCTGGAGGCTCTAGTCACGATGAAGCCTGCGTCGTTTTTTTTTGTTTTTTTTGTCTGCAACCCACTGAATGTCTTGTACCCCCGTGGCTCCGCTTTAAAGCTGTAAAATAACAGATTATTGTGTCCCACGCAAGCGTCTTTTCTTTAAGCGATACGGGCGGCAGGGTGAGGCCTGCAGCTGTGTCAATAGGCTACCGAGCGGTTCCTAATGCGGCCTCAAAACCCCTGCAAACCGCCTTTTATGTCTGCCTCCCGGCTAAATGGCGTGGATATTTACACTTTGCATTTGAACAAGGACTCGCAT
>OMKR01000512.1:0-13469 GCA_900302355.1 Cyttopsis rosea
TGCGGTTTATGCAGAGCGGGGATGATGTCACCCCCCCCCCCTGCAAGCCACCCTCCTGTCTGCACACTTGCACAGGGGCTGCTATTCACTTGGTGGATTCTTTTGACACTTTTTGGCTATTTCGATGGGACAAAGGTTTTACATTTGGTTTGACTATTGTTTCCCCATTGTTCTTTTTTTCTTTGTTGCTTACACAGGATCTCTTTCAACTACATGCCTATTTGATTCAATGCGTATATACTATTTTATTTAACGCCGATGACAATTTCTACTATTGCACCGTTTGCTTCGAAACGTTCTCTTGTAACGGAACATTTCTGTTGCCGCCACCCCCCCCGCCCCCTTTTCACCATAGGCCTCTACACGCACCCTCTTTTTGTGCACGCCCTACACCCCTTTCTTCACGCCCGACCGCACCATCATGCCCTGCACACACACATCTCCCACGGATTCTTTTAACGGTGCATTAAAAGCCCCCCGTCCCCCACCCCCGTCCATGTGGACAAATTCAAAATGGAACATGCACCGCAACTGTCGTAAAGTCGCTCCTGCATGGTTGGTCGTTGCAAACGGTTTAAGAGCAGGTCAACACATCTGAAACCTGTTGATAGTGAAGGTCATCAATGCCCAACAGTAAACACAATAGAAATTGGACGGAAGATCAATATCAGGGATCGCCGAACGATCCGCGTCCAGCACCGAACCTGACCACGGTCACCACGGAGGCCGTTCAGTGGAGCTGCATGTCTTTTTTCTTTCCCTCAGACACAATTGGATTTCGAGAGTGAAGTTGCTTCGCCGTTTACATGCTTTTGTCTTTGCCCCGCGCAGATCTTTTCAGCAGACAGTCTGGGTGGGCACGCTGCCTGTCTGTCTGCCGCGCCAGTGTTCAGCCAGCTCCCAGCAGCCGCCTACCCCGTCTACATGAGCCAGGCTTTTGTGTGCCGCTCTGTTCTGGCTGGGCTTCTTTGTGCCGAGCCTGTGGCGTACTCTCTTCTTCTGTCCAAGTTGTGGAGAGGAGAGGGGTCTGGCCACGCACCGCGTGGACCTCAGCGTGGCACAACCCCCGAATATTGACGGATACGAAAACTGTAGCTCTGTAGACATCGTGGCACACCCTGTCCCTGCATTTGTCGCACTCACATACACACACACACACACACACCATTTTTTGTGTCTGCTGCCCCCTCCTCTTTCTCTCTCGCTCTCATTTTCCCATTTCTAGAGGTTTGTGTTTCTGTGTGGTACGATGACCTCAGACCACCACAGTGGATTCTAAGCTGTAACTATGGCATTTCACACTCCATGCCCAGTGGCTTTGGCTGCCTACTGCAGTTTACAGCAGCTGGTAAGATTTTTAATTTAACAGTCACATCTGATTTGTCTGTAACAGCCACCGTTGTCAGGCTGATCACAAGAAACACAGCAAAGGCACATAGCTATTTAGTCTAGTAACCGTCTGTATGTGCTGTGTGTGTGCATGTTAAAACAGGGAACGTCAGCATGGGCTGGGTGTGCTTGTGGCTGATGCTGTTGGGATATATTGGCATGGTTAACGAAGCACAACAAAGAGAGGAATTTCTTTTTTCACACACGGCAGCAGAGACAGGAAGGGGCAGGGGCGGTGTACCCGGCGCACCGTTCCCCTGTTGTTTATCTCATTGTTTTCTTCCACCTCGGCCCCTGGTCCAGCTGGAGCAGCACGCCACAAACCCCTACAACCTGGCCTCTACCTTCGACACATACTGTACGCAATGCATAAATATTCATCGAGTAACTGACAAGCACAGACATTCATTGCCTTTTCATGTATTCAGGTACAGGCTTGGATGCGTGTGTGCTCTGTCTATCCTCTGCCATCTTTCTCTCTTTCCACACACACACACACACACGATACAGAGTAAGCAGGTGCCATTCGTCTGCCAGTCAGCCACACAAAGGGAGTTGGCATTGGGGGAGAAAGCAAGGAGACACACCCATTATATCAGACATAGTCGCCATCTTTGCCTACGAGCCCTTTCTCGCTGGCTCTGTATCTCCTCATAGTGTCTTTACAGTCACTTCAGTGTAGGCCATTATCATGCGTGACCACTTCAACGCCATTGCAAGGCTCATACAGGTTAACCTACGCCCGCGCAGCTGCCGCTCTGTGTGAGCTGAGCAGAATCCCTAAAGAGCACCGCGAGCCAACACAGCATATCATTAACATGCTGCATAGTAATGCTCTCGCCAACAGGCAACATACAAAGACAAGTGCACATGCAACACAAACCAGTGTGCTGAGCAGACAGTATCTCAATTATTCTGTTTTCTTTGGAAGTTTAAATAATCACTTCCTCAGATTTTTTCAACAGTATCTTAATATTACGAATAAATTAACATTGATTAACATTAACACAAATGCACCATATCATGTTGACAATATGTTCCCCAACACATGCCAGGCACTATGCACCGTCTTTGTGGTGCTGTTTAATTGACTTGGCCCTGAAACCTGAGGATGTCCAGATCTGACTGGTCAGTTCCTGTCTGTCAGAGTGTAAGTGCCTTCTCTTTCAGCTGTGGCTGCATCCTGACCTAAATAATGTATGCTGGTACTAAGGTTATAGGCCGGTGGTTGGTCTGTGTACCACTCTGATACACTAAGAGCACTGAGCACGCACATCTCTGCTTCGATCTTCATCCATCCGATCTTCTACTGGACTCTTCTTTCGGGCTCTCCTCATCTAATCATCCATTTGTGTTTTGCATTACTTGCATTCGCCTCTGCTATTGCTAGCCATCTTTCCTCTGTGGATGTAATAATGGTGAACTGAAGAGCTGAGGCACACTGTGCTTCCTGCGTTTTCTTTCCCTTTGTCTTTTTTATTTATGCAACACCCAACGTTTTTCTCCCCAGAGAGCGCATGTTTCAGTTTTTCATCCTTTTTCGGTTGCCTCTGGGCTGTATTGATTTCCTATGGCTGTCTGGCTGCTGGCTGCAGACGGAGGCACCTCTCACCCTCTAGGGGTGCCACGCCACCTCAACGCACACAGGCAGTTGCTCTCCTCAGGTTTCTGACACCATCAGCGCCTCGCAATTGAGAAATTGGGAGCACCATCAGACACTGCTGATTTAGAAGTAGCATTGAGCCGACTCAACATCTATCAACAGAAATATTCCTATAAATTCCTCTTTTTTTGCAATACACATCTGAAAAAAGAAACATCCTTTTAAGAATTTTAAAGCAAGCAACAATCAGAACTAGTCACAGAAAGTTGTAGTGCGAATTTAACTATATTAAATGTAATCAGTTAACATATTATTTTACTGTGCATATTAGGTTGGAAACATGTACAAATGTAAAAATCAACAGTTCCTATCATTTGCATCTACTAAAGGTGAGGTAAAAAGTGATTTAAAAATAATTAGTGCAGCATATTAAAACATTCCCTTTAAAATAACGACAGTTGTAAAGCAAGAATACAGGAGTGATAACATCAAGTCAGCATTAAATAACCTTCTGAGAAGAATCAGGAGAAAACTAACAAATGCATTGTATTTACACTGTGGTACGGCTTTGTGCTAAACAACTCCCCTGCGAGACACATTTCATCCCATGAAGCTGTACATCCCTTCCATCGGTCATACCTGTGTGAGTGCAAATTAACACTATCTGAACCAAAGTACAGACATTTGTTCTGTAAGATTCCACATCATCAATTCAAGTACTGTGAGTGACTATGAAGGAACAAAAAAAAACTTCCCTTAAACCGATATAAAGTATTGTGCAACAAAAAGTCCCTTTGCCCTTTATATTCCTCCATGCGGTACATTGGAACGGCATTAACACATCAACAACTTCTTCTCTCGAAAGAAATGAAAAATGACCAGTCAGTCCCTTGCAGACGCTCTGTCAGATAAAATAAATAAGCCGTTGCCCTTCACACGTGGCTTCAATATCACCGTGCTGTCGAACACATCATGTGTAATACGGACACGACCGCTGCATTGGTCATTCGGTTTACAATGATGGGAATTGCACAGCATTAGTCATGACAATAGTATTACAAAACAGAAACAACAATATATACACAAATTTAGTCCATCGGTTCAGCTTGTCTGCCTGTCATTGGCATGGGGCGTCTAAGAAAATATACACTATATACACACACACACATAATTGATAGGCACAAATACCCTGGGGTAACTATGCGTAACAAATTATATTCTTGCACATAAAAAAAAATTCTAGTCAAGTCAAAACTAGACAAACAGGTGACATTGCCCTGTGTGTGCATGTACGTACTTCTGTGTGTGTGTGTGTGTGTGTGCATTAAATGATGGCCGCTCCTCAAACTGCTCAGCATGTAGAATCCAAGGTTTGAAACTGATTCCCAGTTTCCTCTTGTGTTTTAGCAGCAGCACTCCAAAATCTCATCTTTACACGGGGAGAGTTGTGACATCATAACGACATCAGATGATGATGATGATGGCCCGTTTGTCACAGCTATTGGGGGCGGGCCAATGGGGAAATTGCACAATCAAGCAAATAGAAGTTATAGGTTTTGAGCCGTTATATATTTTGTCCAAGATGTTTCTTACAAAGTACGAGCGTGGCAGTCTTTGTGATGTCACAACTCTCAAAAGATAATGTGGCAAAGAAATCCAGTTGTGGAGACGCATGTAAACTTAGGGGAATAATACAAATACCTCTTCTACAATTTCTCCAGGAATTGTCTAGTAATAATACTATTCCTGGTGAAATTGTAAAAGGCCCAAACATACCTAATGCAAGTACGTGAACGCAAATGATAATGCCCGGCCTCCGCACTGCAAACGCTTGTACAAACTAATAAAAGATAGGAAAGATTTGGGAGGATCTCTGAAACCAACTCCACGTACGTCAGTAAGGTATGTTTCGGCCTGTAAAATTGTCCTGGCCCTGTGTGTGTGTGTGTGTGTGTGTGTGTGTGTACGTATATGTATACATGTGTGCATGAATATGTACACTTAATATTGTCTTCTATTCTTCTCTGCTCTGCTATATTATTTATTTATTTCTTTCCTTCTCGCGTGCGTGCGTATATATGTATGTACAGTAAGTACCTACTTCTTCTTCTTTGGCGGAAACTGGTGGCAGGTCCTCCAAACTTCAACTTTATAGCGGGAGAGTTGTGACATCAGAAAGACGTCACATGATGATGTCACCCAGACAAGCAGCAAGGGGGGCGGCACTAAGTGGGGAATTTCCCTAATATGTGTTTCCAACCGGATTTCTCTGCCCCATTCTATTTTCCCATAGGAAACCTCTGTTGCCAATTTTTTGCTCAAAAAGTTACATCTATTTCACGTGTATCTGGATGTCAAAATGTCAAAAACTGTGGGAGGAGTAGGGTGGGGAAATTTGGCAATAATGATAATAATAATAATAAGATGTGGAATAACAGTAAGTGCACCGTGCTGCCAGCACACTAAATAACAGTTCTTCACAGAAAACCTTCTGGCTTTAGGAGAGTAGCCATCAAGGCTGTAAAAAAAAACTGGCATTTCAGCAAATGTCAATAAATTATTCATACCAAAGATGAAGCAGGTAATGGGGCTTGCAACCGCACAGTATTCCAGCAAGAACTCAAATGCAAAAAACTGTAACCAAGGCAACAGAAGACTGTGCGTTGCAAGGTCAGCCGGATCATCATGAAGGCATCGTGGTCCCTGTTGTGAATCTGGAGCAGGGAGAACAAATACATTTTTTAACTGAAATGGAGACCTGACAGTTCAATGAGAAAAACCTCACGCATATACAAGCATGCATAGACACGGTCGTTAATGTGTGTGTGTGTACATACAATCACACACACAAATACAAATGCAGACACGATCAGACATGATCAGGCAGAGTTGCTGCATGTCTACACAGAGACAAGCCCTTGAATGCAGAGTAACCCAAAGAAACGTGCATGCTACTGCTCCCTCCATCTTCTACCCCCCCTCCTCCTCCTCCTCCTCCTCCTCACCTCCTCAGTCACAGCAGCAGAAGAAGGAGCAGGAGGAACCCTCTGGTCCGCGGAACTTCCCGGAGCTGGGCGTGTCCGTGCACTCTGCGATGAAGGTGTGCAGGTCCGTGTTGCGTACCTGCTCCTGCGTCTGCGCCTGCGAGCAAGACAAGGCCAAGAGTGCATTGGGACCACGGTCCTAGAACTCCACCATTCCTCGAAACCAATTGCAAACGCTATGGTGTATCATGTCACTCATCATAATCTCATTTGAATTAATTAAATTGGGCAAAATTGGAGATAATCTAATTTTGTCACTGCACCATGACTGCTTGGAGCACTTGTGGAACTAGGGATACATTCAGAGCTGGATCCTTCCCTTTCTTTAAAAATCATCCCTTTCTTCTTTCCCTTTCTTCCCTCATCCATCTTGCATTCTTTGCCCTTTCCGCATTACATACATACTCTAATAAGTTTGTTAGTACATACTAGTAAAAATTCATATTTAAAATTTATACCTATATATACTTTGTTTATTCTGTATATTTTTATATATCTGACTATTTCTGTTTTGTATTTTTTGGCTATTGATATATATTTGACAATTTTTATTTTTAATTTTAATTTTTTTAATATTTTTATTCAAAAAAATTGTTTTAATCTAAAATTCCCAGTATATAAAAATGTACCTGACAGAATAAACTGATTCTGATTGACCGTACCATGATGGTGTCGTAGGCTCCGGTGATGAGGGCGATGAAGAGCGACAGCACCATGTAGATGAAGAGTGAGATGAAGGTGTAGAGGTAGACCTGGCTGAAGAGCCACACCAGCGTGCCGCTTGCCTGCATCCCTGAGAAGGTCACGTACATGTCGTCGCCGTTGATGAGCGAGAACAGGCACTCTGACACCATGGAGAGGGAGCGGAACTGAGGGGGAGGAGGGAGGATCATCACTTTATCCTTATTGCCTATTTTTATGTGAGGTGCTGTGATTTTTAGTACTCAGTACAGTATATGCTGTCTAGAAATGTACATATTTATAAATAGGTATAAATATTTACGTATAATAGTTATCAGCATAACTAAACATACGTACGTATATATTTATATCGGGAAATTATGGAATTAAGACAAAATGGCAATAAAACAATTGTGAATAATAAGTCAAAATGTAGCCACTTTTTGGCAGGAATTTTTTTAGCTGTTGTTATTTTCTTTAATCATAATTTTTATTAATATTATTTTTATTTATTATAATTTTTATATCATTATTATTATCATGATTGTTTTTATCATCATTATTGTTTTTATTATTATAATCATCATCATCATCATCATCATATATTATTATAGAGCTGGTGTGTCATCACATCTCCCCTTACCTTGACATGGTACGGTCCCAGTACGATCCAGCCACAGAAACAGTAGCCCAGATAAATGACGGCCACGCAGCAGCAGAAGCGGATCACGTTGGGGAACGCCGCCCGCAGCGTCACGATCAGGATCTACGAGAGAGAAGGAGGGAGAGAGGGACGGACATGAGATCTGTGGTTTGTGGTGAGTAGAGATTAGGACCGGACGATGATTCAACGTTATTGCTAAGCAGTGTTCAGTCAATCTGCCCAGTGGGGAAGCTGAAAGGGGGGATCCGTCTTTGAGCCCCTGTTCAATGTTCCTTTATTTTTTCTTTGTTCTTTTTCCACAATTGTCCATCTGAGCGCTGAGGGCTAAAGCCATTCTTGTGAAGCCCTTTAAGACTGAGGGTGTGATAGCGGGCCATACAAAGCCCCATGCGCCCCTCATATCTCTGAAAACTTACATTGTACTTCTGGAAGAAGGTGAGGTAGCGGATGACTCCGACCCACACTAAGAGCGTGGAGGTCCCCAGCAGGATTCCACACAGGTCGTAGGAGGACATATTCTGTCGGGATAGATAGAAAGACCATCTGCGTCAGTACAGTTAGAAAAGGGAAGCCCACAGCTGGCTCAGCATTCGGGGCCTTCCTTCCCAATTGCATCCAGATTTCTTGGGGGCTCCCAGCCGAGCCCAAATTTTACTGGAAGTTGAAGGACATGTTTTGATACTTGTGGCTTGTTCTACAAACAAAAGCATGTGACAAGCTCTACTGGTGCTGAAGCAACATCCACTGGTCGCAAAGAGTCGCAAATCCTTGGGAACCAAGAATGAGAAGTTTGATTGATTGCAACCCATGCATGAACGTCAATGGAATATTCAGGAAGCGTTGTGTCCACCAGAGGGTGCAGTGTTACGACAGGCAGACCTTGGACTCGATGCCGATCTTGACGATGGTGCCGGCTATGGTGAGGACGTCGCTGACGATGAGGAGGATGTACCAGCCATTGATGAACTCCAGGCGGTCGGCCCAGCAGACCTTGCGGCTCAGTCTGTTCTTGAAGAACTGGACGAACTCCTGAGGGACACAAGATAGAGGGCGAGATTTGGGGGTGACAGTTACCACATGAGAGGATCCTTTGATTTCTATAGATATATAGTGTATGTATATATATATACTGTATATACACACGCACATGCTACTTTCTATGTATGACATCTTTCATCTATTTACAATTACTGCCACATTGACTTGTGACTTGGAGCTGATCTTCTGAGACACGAAAACCGGGCTTCCTACATACCGACTTTTAAGCAGTTTTGTCCCTTATGGTCCTCCTTACGTGCTGCAGCAGGATCCCTCGCAGGATGGAGCGTCCGCAGAGCAGCAGCGACAACATGCAGACCAACGCCACGGCCACGTCGAACGCCAAGCGGGCGTAGTTCTCGGCTGCGGGTGGGAGACGCCAGGCGGGTTAAACCCTCAGCATAAATCGGTGAGATACTTTTGATTACAACTGACTATGTGAGGGGTAAATGACCCAAATAGGACCCCAAATATGAGCCATGACCCCCAATAAAGGCACAGTTCAGCAACGGCGGCTGCAGTAAATCTGTGTCGTCGTTTTATAATTAAAGGCATTCGTAAGGACGCACTTTTCAAAACTTTCCTGTACACGAATTACACAAGGCATACTGTGTGGTATGAATTAGGACCTATGAGGACATTTGTTCTTGGAAGTACGTGGAATTTTACTGCGGAATTTCTAAAAACACACACTTAAGTGATCTGGTTTGCTGTAATTTCTCTCACTAACTCAATTACAATGTTGTAGGAAATTGAGTTACTCCTTGGACTGTGTTGTACAATGGTTTATTCAATTATACGCTCTCTTCTACCCCACCCTCGATCCCTCCGTTTCTCACCCTGTCCCGAGACACTGGGATCTCTGCACTGTTTTATGGATGCCTGGTTTTCCAGGCTGATCTTCACCTTGCCGCTGTGAGCCTTGTTGTCCAGGACTATCTGAAGGGTGGAGGGAAGGGGGGACCAATGAACAATGATCACAGAATTGCATAAGATGATAGAAGTATTATGTCATGTACCAAATGAATTAACTTAAAAAAAACTTCTGTGTACGTGAATATGTACTTGGCCAAATAAATCAGATTCTAGTGACAATTACATCACTGTTTGACAGCTTCAGCCACTAGCAGGGCTCAGGTTTCATGTGGAATTGTACTCCACACAATTTCCATTGAAGTGACAGAGAACAGGACGACATGACCCACCACATCCTAACCCACAACATCCAAACCCACCACATCTTAACCCACCACATCCTAACCCATTTCGGGGCCATGTACTTTTGGCGGCGTGTGAAAAACATTGGAAATTCCTTTCTAGGTCAAAAATGAGATTATAGCAGATTTATATTCCTCAGGTTGTTTTCTATCTCTCAACTAATTTTCAAAACTGAGCTTGATTTCTAAATATTAGATAAATATTAAAAGGTCGAGGCTAAATTAATCTTTACATATAATTAATTTTATTGTAAAACACATTCAACATTATCTCATTGAAGGAGTACAGCACTATCCAAATGTAACCATTTAAAGCACTAAATGTGTTTCTAAATGTGTGTTTTGTGCTGCAAGTCTGGAAATGCGTTCTCAGAAGTTGTGTTTGCAACAACTTAATTTTTAATAAGCCATTGCTTCCAAAATATTTGCTTGATTCTCACAAGTGATACCTTGTTTTGAAGCTCTAATTCTACACTTTCATATCACGTGAAAAAACAAAAATGAAACAAAATGTGAAGGAAGGAGCCATATCACGCTCCTTTTCAACAGGTTAATATAGGTCTCTGAGGTCACCAAAACATGTCTTAGCGTGTCTCAGTGTGCGTGCCCACTTCTGTATGAAGAAGATAAACATTCACAATTTCCACCTTATCAGTCCACCAAAATCAGCTTCTGAATAGGCAATGCACTTTCTGTTCGACCGGGGCAGAGCAATTAAAAAAAACTCACTGGGTTGTCTTTTTTCACAGTTTGTGTATTAGTAGGCCTATCAGAGACCCAAATTAATGTTCACAAGCACTGAAGGAATGAGATAAAATAAGCCGTGTTTGTCCATGGAGAAGCGCTGGAGCAAAACAAAAATCGCTTTGAATTAGCACGCTTATCGCATTGGTGGCGTGACAGGAATTCTGGATCTCAGGATCCCCCGCCCCCACCCGAATCGTGTTTCGCAACAGCACGGGCACGACGAACTTCACCAACTTTTAATGAATATGAATGAATGAATAATGTATATGAATATTTATGGGTTCCTTTGTGTGTGTATGTGCTGCTCTCACCGTGATGAAAAACGTGTAACAATCGGGAATCTCGTTGTTGATGATGGTCTGTATGTTGATCGCCTTCAGCTGGAACTCGATCGTCACGTTAATGAGCCTTGGGTAGAGTAAAAGTCAAAGTGAAAGAGACATGGAGAAAGAGAAGTACAGAGAAAGGGAAAGAAGGAGATCATTTTAAGCCATCAGAGGCTATTAGTTGCTTTCTTTATCTGACTTCATCAGGACCACAGAGCTTTTTAACCATTTAGGACCAGTTTTGCAGACAGGACTAAGATACTCCTATTGAGATTCATCCAGAATTCAAATTTCTGAGATGTTGCTTAAGATTAATTAGTTCTAGATAAGGTTATGAAGGACTCGTCAGCTCCTTCTGTCTGGTCCAGATAATCCATTTCCTCTATTGTCAAAGTCAACCTGGAAGGCCCACGTCCATTCATCCTAATATATTAAGACAAATTTGAGCCTTCACTTAGACCTAGATTAGCTCTAATCTTCTTTCTGGATATCAGATTAGGGCAAAATCTGAGACTATTTTAAACCATGACCGAGAAAGGCCATTTCAATTAGTCCAGATTAAAAGTGTAATTTAGTCTAAGATTAGGCCTAATCTGTGTCTGCGAAACCACCCCATAATGTACTTATTAATAACTAATACATTCCTATAATTTGAGGTTGTCACATCATTTCCCTTTTATTGATTTTAATTTCCATATATGTCTGCCCACACCAAACCAGCCCCTTTCAAGGTTTCTTCAAATTGTCTGTTTATTTTCATGTTTTTAACTTGACTAATTGGCGTTTTTGGATTGAAGGAAGCCGCCAAACTGTCATTTTACATGCAGGCGTGCATTAAAATGACCTTTGCGACCGTCAACATGAAATAGGGCTATACAAATAATTGACGTTTGACTTAATAAACATTAATAAATGACAATGACAAGTCAGACGTTCTCACGAAATCAATCCTAAAGCAATGTTTGTAGGTAAATCACTATTTGGCAACAACATGTATGTGAAATAATGAGCGGTGGAGCGAGAGGCCACACAAGGTTGAAACGAGACATGCATGCCTGCCTGACCTGTACAAGAAGGGTTTGCTATGACATATATGTGTGAGAAGGTGTGTGGAAAACAGATAACGGTTGAATGGCATCGCAGATACTACGAAGATAAACCCTCCACGACAGAGGCCAAACGAGGAAAGGAAAATGAAAAGAAAACATCTTACTTGTGGAATTTGAGGGTGAAGTTCTTGTAGTTGGTGTTGGAGACAGGGGCTTGGGGCACGGACAGCGGATTCACCCCGATACAGTCTGAGGGGACAGAGGGAGGAGACGTTCACAGTTAAGGTTGGGCCCTAAGGTAGAATCTATAATTAGAATAACTTCAGTGACAACATAAAATACAGTATTATATCAGACCAAAAATTGTAAATAAACTTCCAGTAGTTAAAGTGGTAATCCATGCTCAGAATATTTTGGAAAAACGAAATCCCATATTTGATATTTATTTAAAAAAGAAATAAGCATGTGCTCCGCAATATGCTGTTTCAATCTTTGGTGGCGGGGTCCGCCTTTCTGGGACCTAGTAGTGTAATCCACGCAACACAGACCATTTTATGGATTTCCACTTTAAGATCATGAAAATAACTCGCAAATAAAACCAAAACATTTGACAATATTCTAATTTCATGATGATATAATATAACTGAAAGAAGATAAATGACAATATTCCCTTCCCAACCCCAACCTATTGTTGTTCAAGTGAGAACATTTTACGCCTTTAACTTCCACATTTGACCCTATATAATTTACAGTAACATTTATCATTTCATGGTTTTGACAACATTACCGTCAAAAAGTGATACAAACCAATGAGATTCCTTTTACACTGTGGTGATTTAGGCCTAACTGTAATTTAGAGAAGTGAAAAAAAAGACTGCACTTCCTTTTAAACGATACATGGAAGATCTGTGGTGTCATTAGGGGCGTCATTTTAAGTTGAATCAGGATGGGAAGAGGCCGTTATTTCCACTGTTGTATTTAGTTCCCTTTTACTGGATTAAATGTTTCTGAGATTTAAACAGAAACAGATTCATATCCGGAAGTCGGAAACTTCCGGATATGAATCTGTTGAGATATTGAGACTCATATTTTAAACTCTATTGAGAGTTTAAAATATGAGTAGAAGTATAAAACATCCTTACTCGAGTATGTGAGAATGTGTGTCCTTCGGTCTTATAACACCCTCATGACTATGAGGTGGACACTCTTAGCTGATATGTCCACCAAATATAAAAACTGCCTTTTCCCCTCTACTTTGTTGAAGAAAGATTAGACGTGGACATTTTGAATTAGGGAAATTAAACTGTTGAAATACAATGTTCTTTTAAATCAACTTCACACATTAGCACTGAATGGTGTTCCTCAACGGCCTGTGCTTCTAGCATTGTTCCAAGTTGTTGCAAATCAAAGGTCTTGAAATGTGCTTTTATAGCAAGAGTGGCAATTCAACTATCAGCAGACTGAAGACGCCTTCTCATTTTATTCCAACCAATAGCTAAATGTCTTGACTAGGTGCCAGTATACTCAGGGAAGTGAAACAGAACATTTTCCAAGTCCATGTTCAGAACAAGTTTGTTGCAGAGTGTGTTCGACTGTGGCAGTCTATAGCCCCTTTTACAGCCTATCCACGCCGGCATTGCTGCGCCTTTATTCCGCATCGCTGCACTGTGTAAAAGGTATGGAGACGGAATGGCGGGACAGAGTTGACCCG